>JAJOZX010002592.1:5000-172500 GCA_023014485.1 Bathynomus jamesi
GTACATATATATAGGGTTCATAACGAATCTTGCCAAGTGATTTTCTTGACTTTCCCTGACCTTCCCTAACAATTTTGCAAACATTTTCCTGACCGAATTTCATTTTTTGTACATTTTAAACGTCCTCCTCCATCCCTTTATAGACGTCCATACACACACACACACACACACACACACACCTTGTTTTGCTTTTATTATTAAGTGTCATTTCCTTACAGACTATTGATGATTCCACAGACTTTTATCATAAAACTTACTACTTCAGAATCTTTGGCGAAGAAAATTATCTAAACAGTTTGCTGTAGCCTATGATTCTTTAGACTCATGTTAATCCTTTGACCCTGTATCTGTATCTATATCTATATCTATATCTATATCTATATCTATATATATATCGGGTGGGCAAAAAAAGGGAGACCTCGAACTTTGGCTGTAAAATTCAAAATTATGGTCAGATTTCAATATTTTTCTCACACCCTACAACTAAGTAAATTTCCTATACGGTGAGCAGATTTCAAAGAAAGCTAATGAAAATTACGGATTTATTGCATTTCTTTATGCCACTGGAAATTCTCCATTTCCTAGTGCAAATGGAAAATTTCCAGTGGCATAAAGAAATGTTCAATAAATCCGTAATTTTCATTAGCTTTCTTTGAAATCCGCTCACCGTATAGGGAATTTACTTAGTTGTGGGGTGTGAGAAAAATATTGAAATCTGACCATAACTTTGAATTTTACAACCAAAGTTCGAGGTCTCCATTATTTTTTATTTTTTATTTTTTATTTTTTTTTTTATTTTTTGCCCACCCGATATATATATATATATATATATATATATATATATATATTATATAGTAAGGGTCAAAACTATGAGTCCACTTAATTTTTACTGGTTTTCATAGTTACATTGTACAGGGTGTCCAATGTCCATAGAGTCGCGCATCATAGGAAAATACATTTATTTTGTTTATTTATTTATTTTGTTTTATTTATCTGTTCGAAATGATTCCAACCAATCTCAAAACATGTTTGTAAACGAAAAAGCAGGTTTCTTTGAATGTTTCTCAACATATTTGGCCTGATGGAGACATTAATAGATAGACACTGCATATGTTCCTATGATGCGTGACTTTATGGACACCCTGTAGTTAAACCATATTACTCATCACTGTAGAATACATGTATGACTTGGTCTTATACCTTTCTAACTCCTATTTACCACAATATCATGTTACAGTTACTGTATATTTTTCATGTAAAATTGAAGAAATCAAAGATGACAGTTTTGACCACATTTCATCACTGCCTGGTTTGGAAGCAATATACTTATTAAATTTTAAAATGTGTAAAGTTTCGAAATACATGAATGGATGTTGCTGCTGATAGTCTGTTGTGTAAATTAATAAGTGTCTCTCTATTTTATCATATATTATTATTATATTATCATTAATAACAATATTAGTAATCCAATTCTTTTTGCAGGTTCATAGTTTTTTCTGCCCCAGAAAAACACTGAATAATTTTTCAACATGCCAAAAGGTCTCGGTGAAGCAGTAAGGGGCCAAATTGTTGTTCCAAACCATGAAGGAGTATCTCAGCGCCAGATTGCTGCCAAAATAAGTTTCGAAAGGTGCAGTTCAGAGAACATTGCAAGGATTTAAAGAGACTGGGACTTGTTCATCAAGACCAAGGCCAGGTAGATCTAAGACAACGACTCCATCAGAGGCTCAGTTCATCAAACTTTCGTCTCTGCGTGATAGAACAGCAACTGCGGCTCAGATTCAGGCAACAATCAACAATCAACAAACAACGAGTGAAGCCTGTAAGCAAATCTACAGTTAAAGAAGGCTCGTGGCCAATGTTCCCTCTAATTTTTTTTAGTCCGTGTGCGCAAGAAATTTTCGTTGTGCGTACATTTAGATTCATGGTAAAAAATTGTGTAAACTTTTCTGAGCGCTATTATCTTCAAAATGAAATATATATAAATATTAAATACTTAATAAAATTATTTCCATAAGGTGATAGCTCGATCATTACGGTACTATTAAATGGATATTAAAAAAACTGTTTACGATATTATATATTCTTAAAAAAGAAAACATTTTATCCATTCTAAAAATATGAATAAAATAAAAAATAGTAAAATAAAATTTAACAAAATAAAGAAATAAAATAAAAACAACATTAATTGAAAATTACTATTTTAGTTATCATTTCTCAAAACAATTTTTATCATTTAGCAATTTAAAATAGACTATCAAGATTAATACATGATTTTATCCATTCACAAAATAGGAATAAAATAAATTTATTTTTATTTTTTATGAATTATGAGATAATTACTATTCGTTTTTATGCAAAAATAAGAAAGAGAAGTTTATATTCAATGCTTTAATGTATAAAAGAAAAAAAATGCAAATACATATAGTAAAAAAAATCCGTATTGCGCAATTGCGCGGACGTCGGCGAAGTCGGTCGGAAAGGGTTAATACTTAAAAGAGCGACTATAGAGTATGTTGATGCAAATGGTCAGACCTTGTGTGACGGTACATTTTTTAAATTACTTCATTTACTGTCGTGACTCATGATACGCTTGAGCCTTTGCGCATTTTATTTTGCTGTGTGCGCGGGTTTCACAACGCGTGTGCGCGCGCACACGCGCACACCTTAGAGGGAACATTGCAGTCGTGGCTGAGGGGGCTACATGGGAGGGTAGCAGTCTCCAAACCACTTCTAAGGCCTCAGAATAATGCTAAGCGCTTAGCATGGGCGAAAAAAATACAAAAATTTCACTGTAGAGGATTGGAAAAACGTTTTATTTACAGAGGAGTCAAAGTTCGAGCTTTTTGGTAATCATCGAAGGTCCTATGTTAGACGTAGAAGTGGGGAAAAATTGCTTAAGCAGTGCATAAAACCTTCAGTTAAGTATAGTGGTGGAAATACCCAAGTCTGGGGTTGCTTCAGTTACAATGGAGTTGGTGACCTCCGCAGAATAAATTATATTCTCACCAAAGACATGTCATACCATCTGGCTTGAGATTGTGTGGTCAGGGCTTCTTGTTTCAACAAGACAATGACCCTAAGCACACATCCAAACTTTGTAAGGACTATTTAAAAAGAAGGAAGAAGAAGGCGTCCTGATCATTATGGATTTTCTAGCCCAATCCCCAGATCTCAATCCTATCGAACATTTATGGGAACATTTGAAAAGGGAAAAAGCAAAACACGAAATAACAAGCCAGGATATCCTCTGGGATGCTCTCCAGCTGTGCTGGGACAACTTGGAACCTCATACCAATAGTACATTGTGGTCTAAGACCTGGCATCAACTCATAGCTTAACAAAGGCTAAGGTAAATTACCCTAACCTAATTTTGGTGAGGAATCCTACTGTGGACCTCAATTTACTCTGCCCGCTCTGGACCATTTCCGGAATCTCTAGGCTGACCCCTACAAGGTTAGGCTTAACCTACTCTACAGTTAGACTGGAGATATTAGAAGTGGGTTAATTGGAGACCAATTCATACAGAGCATTTTTCACATTGGTGGCCCGTGCGGGGAATTTACTAGGGACACTCAATATATTTTGCCCCACCCTTTTTTCTTAGCTAAATAATAGGCCATGGGGCTGAAATGTCTTTTGGGCTGTAAGTTTGAACTTTCTGCGCTTCACATAACCGGATTTTTCCAGTTTGAACCTTCCCTCCTTGTATAAAACCGCTTTTAAACGCCCTTGTATAAAAACGATGGTTAACGCAGTTTCGAAAGTGGCGTCTGACAGTGATATGCGTCGTAAACAGAGCTGTTATAAAGTTCTTAACCGCAGAGAAGGAAACAGTTGGAAATATTCACAAACGTCTACGGAGATGCTGTTGTTGATCGAAGCACAGTTGGACGCTGGTCTAAACGTGAGAGATCATCGGAGAGAGGGAGAGCCAGACTCGATGATGAGCCACGCAGCGGTCGCCCGGCATCGGCTGTGACATCTCACACTGTTCAACGTGCTAACAGCATTATTCGATCAAATCGGCGCGTCACATACAAGGAGCTATCACTGGAGCTAGGAATTAGTGAAGGAAATGTGAATACGATAATTGAGCAACTGAGATACTCAAAAGTGTGTTCACGGTTTGTTCCTCGCGAACTGACTGAAGACCATAAAGCCCAAAAAAAAGAAATTGCTTCCGAGTTGTTGGTTCGATACGAGACAGGAGGGAATGACTTCCTTTCACGAATTGTTACTGGGGATGAGACTTGGGTATACTACTTTGAACCTGAAACAAAACGCCAATCCATGGAGTGGCACCACGCAGACTTCTCACGCAAGAAAAAGTTCGAAATGCCTCCCTCTGCAGGAAAGGTTATGGCCACCATCTTCTGGGTCATGAAAGGGGCGATTCTGGTGGACATTATGAAGAAAGGACAAAGAATCAACTCAGAGGCATATATTGATACCCTACAGAGACTCCAGAGACGTATAAAGCGAGTTCGACCAGAAAGAAAACTGGAAGACGTTCTTTCTTTTGCACGATAACGCAAGACCACACAACAGTTTGCAAACAAGAGAGGCCATCACAAAAATGCGCTTCACTGTGTTACCCCACCCTCCATACAGCCTGGATCTGGCACCTTCAGACTTTCATTTGTTTGGGCCAATGAAGGATGCTATTCGTGGAAGAAAGTTTCAGAGTGATGATGAGGTTGTTGAGGAGGTTAAGAGGTGGCTCCAGCGGAACCCAGCAGACTTTTACTAGCAAGGAGTAAAGGCCCTTGTTTCGAGGTGGAGGAAAGCCGTAGAAAAAGATAGAGACTATGTGGAAAAATAAAAACTTTTAAAAAAAGGATGTAACTACTTGTGTACAAAATTTCTGGAACTTACAAGGAAACTTGGAAAGAAAAAAAAAGGTGGGGCAAAATATATTGAGTGGCCCTCGTACAAACTTTAGGCTTAACTTTACTTGACAAAAATTGCAGAATTAGGCTAAATGATCTAGCCTAAACCTAACCTAATCAAGCCTAAAGTAACAAACTTGCCTAATTAGGTCTACAACCTAGGGCCTAACTAGGAAACATTTACATTTAAGGAGTCTCATTCTTTTATAAGCTTAGAACTGAGTGCCACGTACAAATTAACCAGAATCAAACTTACTTTTCCTTTCAAGGTTTAGGGTACTTATTGGGCTAAATCTTGACATTACTTAAATACTTGGGGGGATTTAACTAAATTTAAAACTTGACTGTTTGTCTGATTACTCAATTTATTTTATCTCTCATCTCTGATAATTTCTTCTCACCTTATATTTCATTACAATCCCTAGTTAAACTATTTTGACTTAAACATGGAAGTACATTTCAATTAACTCACCAACCAGTTCCTTTAAAACATAAATAGTTAACAAGACTCCAAAACAACATTAGTAAACAAGCATTTAAAATGCATACACTCCAAGCATCCAATTCTTCTTTTAAAGATGAAAAGAAATAAAAATTAAGAAATTAAGTTGTCTGGAAAAAACTTCAAAATGAAACGAATTAAGGAAGAATCACTCAACAGATTTCGTCAACAGGGACATGCATTCCTTGCAATCAGATCGGATTCCTTCAAAACCTCAAACCTTCCAGACCTACCTGTAGGACATATATATATATATATATACACACACACACACACACACACACACACACTGTACTCTTTACATGTGCCACAAATACACACAACCTGTCTGAACATAATCAAGGATTGCATGGGGTTACTCAAAAGGGTCTTATGGCCTACCTTGGCCATGGGCTAAACAAGGGTATTATGGCCTATCTTGGCCATGGGACAAACAACAAGGGTCTTATGGCCTACCTTGGCCAGAGACCAAACAACACAAAACCAGTACAGGATTCAAAGCTCCAAGCCCTCAAGATCTACCTGTGGAGGAGTAACATTTACTCTACTCAAACTACGGGTATTGATTATTCTGAAGTGGTAGGAGGTTTGAATACAATACAAACTCATTTAACACTAAACTTCCTTAGAGAACATTTTTATGTAGACAATCTAATAGGCTCAACATCAACAAGATCTGAATTATCTGAGGTCTATGAAAACTCTCAAAACATCATCAACAATAGACTACTCACTTATATGAGTGACAACATTAATGACCCAGAACCATTAACTCCAAATCATTTGATTAATGGAGAACAAGTTAGTCTCCTGCCGGACTACAATATAGACTCTTCAGAAGACCCAAATTGGACTTAACAACATGAGGAACTCCAGACTAAGTTACAACACTTAACTAGAGTTAAAGCTCATTTCATTAAACTGGAAAAAAACTGAGTACTTGATGGGTCTAAGGGAGAGGCATAAACAAATGACTAAGAAGGATTGGTCTGACACAATTAAGGTAGGGGACCTTGTTCTAATACATGACAGTACTCCAAGACAATACTGGTCTCTGGCTAGAGTTTTAGAACTCAGACCAGGGAAGACGGGGTAACAAGAGTGGTCAAATTAAGGACTTCAACAGGTGACACAACAAGAGACATTTCTCTCTTGTACCCCCTAGTCTGGACCCAAAACAATGGACTCTGGAGAACCCCTTCCACCGACAGTAATGACTGTAGATACTGAACTTCCAGTAACTATACCCTTGACAGTAGGAGTGTTAGCACATCCTACTACAACATTGACAGGCACAAGACCTCAGCGACAAACAGCGTTGAAGGAGCGACTAGTCTTACAGCAAAATATAGACGCTGGGGAATTGTAATTTCATCTTCTAACTTTCACTTTTCCTTTTCTTATGGTGAAGACCATGAACAGTTTCATCCTATGGATGTATATTTTCTTTTCTAATTAAATGCTACATCTTCTCCATGAGAAGGTGAGGATAGTCACTGTTAATCGGATTAACAGGCGTTTACAATCAAATAGTTAGCTAGTCTACGCTCAGATATAAAAATTGGTGACAATGACACCAAGATTTTTATCTCCCGGGGACCCCAGTATATGGAAAACTGATACATGTGGGTAGTTGGGAGGTAATGAAAATGGTCCACTGAGTAGGTAGGTAGTTAATCTAACAATTATTAAACTCCTTTCATGTCAATAACTGGATGGATGAAAACAATTGGGTGCTCACCAGAGTTATTCTCCACACCACTATCTATATACCGTGTGATAGAGCGTGCTTGGTAGTATTGATACACATTACCAATCAACCAACAAACAAAAAAGACGCTGGTGGAAAAAGCCGGGAAAAAGAACAGAAGGAACTTGTGGAAAGAACGGCATGGCGGACGAAGGGGTTTGAAGACATTAAAAGATCTCCACCAGCAAGTGCGCCCTCAAAAACTGAGCAAAGAGAAGAGGGACTCCAGGAGGAAGAAATTAGCACCATTGTCTAATAACACTCAGTAAGTGGAGAGTTGTTTCTAAACCCCAGTTTAGTCATAACATAATCTAGGTCCAGTTAAATTAGGCCTACATTGTGGTCTAAGACTTAGCATCAACTCATAGCTTAACAAAGGCTAAGATAAATTACCCTAACCTAATTTTGGTGAGGAATCCTACTGTGGACCTCAATTTACTCTGCCCGCTCTGGACCATTTCCGGAATCTCTAGGCTGACCCCTACAAGGCTAGGCTTAACCTACTCTACAGTTAAGACTGGAGATATTAGGGGTGGGTTAATTGGGACCAATTCATACAGAGCTTTTTTCACATATATATACATATACATTTTAACTGCAAACACGCAGTATAATTAACGTAAAGAACGACGCTTGTATAGGAGAATATTCCGCGCAAGATGAGGAGGAAGAACGAAACAAATGAAAAAATGAGGTAACCACCCGGGAATCGAACCCGGGATCTTCCGATTGCCGGTCAGATATGATAACCATTACACCATGGGCCTCACTCGAACAAATGCCGTAATTCTCCTACATACGCGCAGAAACCAATGCCCCAAGGGGGCACCTCCCGCATGCCGTACATTATATACATTTTAACTGCAAACACGCAGTATAATTAACGTAAAGAACGACGCTTGTATAGGAAATTCCGCGCAAGATGAGGAGGAAGAACGAAACAAATGAAAAATGAGGTAACCACGGGTTCGATTCCCGGGTGGTTACCTCATTTTTTCATTTGTTTCGTTCTTCCTCCTCATCTTGCGCGGAATATTCTCCTATACAGCGTCGTTCTTTACGTTGATATATACATATATATATGACAGGTATGGCTGACAAGCAAAAGTTTATGAACTTTTTTGCTCTACCTCGTATAACCTTCCTTTTGCTTCAGTCTGAATTGTTAATTCTGACAAAGGAGAAGCTTGTCACTCCACCTTAGACCTACAGTTTTAATGTGGAATCCGAACCACGCCCCACAGCAGCCCAGCGTTAACCACAAGGATACCCACAGTACCCATTTGTCTACCAAGATGAACAACTGGGTTTTGCTGCGCGCCGCCTGCCGTCACCAGGTCTCATCCCGGGCCGATGGATTCGTAGTCAGCGCGCTAACCACTACACACCGAGTTATAATATATATATATATATATATCGGGGCCGATGGATTCGTAGTCAGCGACGCTAACCACTACACCACCGAGTGTATATATGTGTGTATATATATATATATATATATATATATATATATATATATAACATCCCCATATAAAAATGACTAATCAGCTAGAAGGGATTCAGAGGAGCTTCACAGCCAAGATCAATGGATGCAAAGAAAAAAATTACTGGAAAAGGTTATGTGAATTAAACTTGTATTCACTGGAAAGAAGAGAGACGTACACCATTATTTACACTTCGAATATAACGGAGGAACTAGCCCCTATCTTACTCCGAACCCTATAACCCCCCAAACAACAGTGAAAGTAAAAACGGAAGAATGTGTCGTGTTCCTCAATTAAAAGGTTAGAGAGGGAACATCCTCAACCCTGAAGGAAAATAGTTATGTTGCGAGAGAACCAAGACTGTTTAACCAACTGCCCACGGAACTAAAAAACACGAGTGGTGTTGCGGTGGATATCTTCAAAAAGAAGATTAGATGCCTGGCTCAGAATAATCCCAGATGAACCGGGCGTACCTGGCTATAAAGTGGAGCGCACAAGAAACGAACTCTCTACTTTACCAGGCCAATCTGAGAGGAGGGGCGACAAGCTTGACCTTCGTGAAATGAGGAATCGTCGCACAGAACATTTGAAAGGTTGAAAGGTATATATATATGTGTGTGTATGCAAAACTTATCCCCACCATGATTCGAACCCAGAACCTCTTGATTAGAACCTGCGCGCGCTACAGTACTATGGGCGCAAAATCTTTGAGTGCAGAACAATTGCATACTGTTGCATAATATTGCAAGGCACCCCACCCCCCTTGGTTGCAAAACCTCTTTGGGGGAGAAGGTGGGCCGGTCTCACCCCCCAAAGGGGCATACCTAACCTGGAGGAACCTCTTTGGGAGAAAAGGTGGGACGGCCTCACCCCCCAAAGGGGCATACCTAACCTAAGAGAGAGAGAGAGAGAACCCAGAGGAAGAGTCTTCGCTTGGTTGTCGCCAAGCGCATAGGAGTCCTTCAGCCAAGCCGCCACTCTCTTATAGGACCCCTAATAAGCCAGTTGGCTTAATCAGCCAGTGGGCTTAGAAGGCTGAGTTGCCAGATAGCATTAATTATTAAATTATTCCATATATTAATCAGCCAGATGGCTTAGAAGGCTGAGTTGCCAGATTCGTTATTTATTAAATTATTCCATATATTTATCAGCCACCAGTTGGCTTAGAAGGCTGAGTTGCCAGATTCGTTATTTATTAAATTATTCCATATATTAATCAACCACCAGTTGGCTTAGAAGGCTGAGTTGCCAGATTCGTTATTTATTAAATTATTCCAGATATTAATCAGCCAGATGGCTTAGAAAGCTGAGTTGCTAGATTTGTTATTTATTTAAACCATATATTAATCATCCAGATGGTTTAGAAGGATGAGTTGCCAGATTGCGCCATGTATTTAATTAACCCTTATATTCATCCGTCAGTTCGAATAGAAAGTGAGTTGTCAGTTTGCGCTATTTATTTATTTAAAACATATATTCATCCATTAGCTGGCTTAGAAGACCGATTTGACAAATAGCAATTAATTAATTATTCTGAAATCCGCTTTAGAAACCAAACAAATGATGTAATCGTGTTCAAACAAAAAGGAATAAACAAAACACCAATATATCGTTCTGTTTATTTTAGCTGAATTAATGGATATACAATGGGACATATATATGGTTAAATAATAGCAGCATGAATGGAAAATATATAAGCATACAAAACGGGGCATTATTAAAATATTAGTACAGGAAAATATATAGTTATATTAATTATATATAATCATACAAAAGATAGTATTAACAAAATATTAGTACAGGAAAATAGTTATATTAATTATGTTGAAAATATACGAAACGTATAATCATTAGGGCAGTCAAAAGTTGACCGAAAAAATTAAGAAAGTTGACCTTACGAATTGAAAAAATTGACTTTAAAGTTGCCTTTACTTTCAATAATAAAAACGATACTTTAATTACTTATTCTTGCTCTTCTACATCAGTTGACCGATTGTGGTAAATTATGAAGTATTTGCCGACATTTTCTGGCAAAAAATTGCGATCCTTACTTAATAATTTATTAAGCATGGAGAAAGATCTCTCTACAGCGGCAGTTGTTGGTTGACATTGCAAAAGCTGACCATAAACTGTTGGTGAGATTTCAGGTCTACTGAGGTTAATTATTTCACAAATACCATTTGTCTTGAGTCTTGTTTCAATGTATTGTTTGACTGAACACATATCTTCGCCAAGGTCTATTTTGGTCTATACCACGCTGGTGCTTTTGGGTAGAGCGATGTTTATCCACAAAAAAGGATTTGTCATGCTTGACCACAACACAACAAATCTGACAGTATAGCTCATTTTTTCCTGAACAAATGAATTCATTAGGATATTTTGCAATTATAAGCGCGCACTTTAGCAATAGAACTAACTGCAACTTTTGGCATTTTAAATATCTGAAATCAAAAGAAATCGAAATCAGTGAAATCACAAATCAGAAAAAATCACAAATCAAAAATGGTAACCAGTAACCACAATACATACAACACAACCACATCCAAAACCAGAACGGACATAACTGAATAAGACAAATACGAGCAGCGAAGTTGACAGTTAACCAAAAAGATGCTAATTTTTAGTTATTTTAATTATTTATTCCAAAAAAATTGACTTTATTTACCTCATTGCTATTTTTTGAACAGGTAAAAGTTGACTTTGGTTGACCTATTAACTTTGGTAATATACCCCCTACAGGTGTTTTTATTGCATTTTCAGTCGTTTTCAGCGAAAAGTGCCCCATAGGAAACAATTTGACTTTATTGACTTTTGACCGCCCTAATAATCATATTAGTACAGGAAAAATATACAAAACGTATAATCATATTATTACAGGAAAAATATATATTGTCTTTACGTTCTACGGTGCAAAACGCTAAACTCACATTTGATAGTCTATATCCACATCGCTATTACTTTGTACGATGCGGTAAAACCGTCCAAGCAACACCACCGTTTAACTGATACGGCTGTCTATACTCGATATAAATGGCTTTCATATCGTTCAATACTATTTTTGACCCCACTTTACACGGCGGGAAAGTTATCTTTAAGCACGGCTAGAACACAATCAAAGGCACGCACAAAAATGTCATCGTTAACCACGACATTAAATACAAGGCCTCTGGGCATCATCGCCCTCCGGGCATCAGTTGACGCGTCGCGCGTTGGCGGGCGCGAGTCCCGTGCGTTCGGTTGCTGGGCGCCCTAGACATCACCCCGTCCGGTTGCTGGGCGCTCTAGATATCAGTCCGTCCGGTTGCTGGTGGCCCTAGGTATCACCCCGTCCGGTTGCTGGGCGCCCTAGGTATCACCCGTCCGGTTGCTGGGCTCCCTAGGCATCAGTCCGTCCGGTTGCTGGGCGCCCTAGGCATCAGTCCGTCCGGTTGCTGAGCGCCCTAGGCATAAATCCGTCCGGTTGCTGGGCGCCCTAGGCATAAATCCGTCCGGTTGCTGGGCGCCCTAGGCATCAGCCAGGTGTCAGTGTACGTGTATGTGCGCTAAAAGGAACCGGGTTCGCACCCCGGACGGGGCTCGTTACTCAGGGTACCCTAATGCTTCCCCGTAGGACTAACGCGGGTGTAAAACATCTCGTACGAAATAAATGAACAATTCGTACGGGGATAAATCTCAATTCAAAAAGAAAGAAAAAAGAGCCCCGTAGGCTTAAGGTGAGGTGTAGAAACAAATCGTACGAAATAAATGAACAATTCGTATGGCAAAAATTTCAATTCAAAAAGAAAGAAAATAAATCCTACCGTCGGTCTAAGGTGAGGATAAAACATCTCGTACGAAATAAACGAAAAATTCGTACGGAAAAACGTTAATCTAAAATTCGTGTGAGGACGCTACAGAAGCGATAAAGGTTAACTGAAAGTACTTCTATAATTTCGCAAAAAGAAAGTCGAAAAACCATGCGACTATCGAACCTTTAAAAAATGAGAACAATGCTTTATCTGATGATCTAACACAAGTACCTGAAATATTAAGACCTCAGTACGAATCATCTTTCAGTATCCCAAAAACTGACAAATTCATAGGCGATAGAAACGCGTTCTTTGAAGAACCACAAGGGGCCAGTATAACGGATTTCGCCTTTACGACGGATGATATTACACAAGCCATAGGAAAACTAAAAACACTCAGCGGCAGGACCGGATAAATGGAATGCAAGGAATCTTTATGAAATTCGAACATTTTTTTTTTACAGGAAATATATATATTTACACACACACGCACCACACACACACACATATATATATATATATTATATATATATATATATATATGGTACTTGTGGGTTATCTGTCGCCACTTTTTAATATTTTTTTATTTAGTTATTTTTATATATTAAGAGAAGAGGATTCTTTATACTGTACGGCATTGACGATTGGTTAGGTTAAGTCGTGCTAGTTTGGTTAAATACCGTTTTATTTAACCAAACTAGCACGACTTAACCTAACCAATCGTCAATGCCGTACAGTATAAAGAATCCTCTTCTCTAATATATAAAAATAACTAAATAAAAAAAATATTAAAAAGTTTTTTATTTAACCAAACTAGCACGACTTAACCTAACCAATCGTCAATGCCGTACAGTATAAAGAATCCTCTTCTCTTAATATATAAAAATAAAAAAATAAAAAAATATTAAAAAGTGGCGACAGATAACCCACAAGTACCATATAGGTATATATATATATATATATATAGATAATATATTATATATATATATATATATATATATATATATATATCATATAAGTGAGTATATACAGACTAATTTGTCAGAATTAAATAATTCACCGAGCAAATCGCGCGGAAAAAAAAAAAAAAGAAAAATAAATTAATAACTTTGAACAAATCAGACGGGGACAAAAATGTCAGGTCCACTTAGCGCTCCGTATCTCAAACCCCAAACGAAAAAGAAATAAATGTGCAAATAAAACTTCGTACAAGAGAATCGCCTGAACGCTGTAATTCCAGCTGTTCTTCCTTCCACACAACTCTGATCACATGAATAAATATTTATCAACAAACCGCACAATATATAGATATATATATATATATATATATATATATATATATATATATATTATATATATATATATCTATATATATATATTTCATCTTTTATATCGGCTTCATCCTTTACACATATAACACACACACACACACACACACAGAAAGAAAGTTTTGCCACAGTCTCTGGCCAGACGACCCGACCTATTGTACTAACTCATGGATTATTATTATTATTATTATTATTATTACCAATAACATCGGGAATCGTACCTCAGACCTCAAAGCCTCCCCTAGCTTACAGGAAGAAGGTATCCGCCTGCTGCTCGAATCACGCATACTATTTGAGGGTACAGGATTTTTCCTGAAAACGTGGTTGTTGGTACATCACCGGTATGGTACGCAAGGCCTTTTGAGTTAGTTCTTATCCTTGTATCTCTCTCTCAGGATATGATGAAGTCCCTCCCTGACCCGAGTCCAGTGCTTCCTTGAGCTGGGCGGCTGTCTACCCTGTATTTTATGTCACGGCGGCACAGCGGGTCATCCAACAGAAACAAGCATTTTATTTCGGAAATGACAGAACATTTTTCAATTTAAAAACTTCAGAAGTTTTTAAATTTATAACAATAAAAATTAGGTTTTAAATGTGTATAAACCAGTTATTAAAAAGGTAATATATATATATTATATATATATGTGTGTGTGTGTGTGTGTGTGTGTGTATTGGAATAAATAAAACCGCCAACAGAGCACTCTTTAGCTTCAAGATAAGAATTTCTGACAGAGCGCTCAAATCCTAAACCAATATTTGCTATTGGGACGGTCTTACCCTCCCAAAGGGGCATACCTAAACTACAGTAAGAGAGAAAGAAAGGGGCTGTGTTCATTCATAACCTATATAAAATAAATTGGTGAAATAATTACGGTAAAAATCATGTCAAACGGGCTGATTCATTTCTCTTAACATTTTTATATATTTGTTATGAATTTATATATATATATATATATACACGCTGTATTCTTACGAGAGTATTACATAAGTAAACAGCGAAATGAAACATATGAAAGTCGAATGTCCCGTTATATAATCCCTCGAGAAATTACATTGATTTTATAATTATAGCGAAACGATTGCCTTTTCTTTGGTTTCATTTCCTTGCATGTAAACAATTTCATGCGTGGCTTTTGTTTTAATAGTTAATGCAGCTCCATTTGTCTCCAAGATACATAAATTGCGCACAAACATCTGCGTTAGATGCGCGTTTAACCGTGTATGTTATGACAGAAACTTGCCAGCGTCCGTGCATCAGAGGTAACACCGTTTGTCTCGAAGCGAAGTGAATATTGAGGTAAGGGGTTCAATTCCCGATGATACTGGTATTAATAATAATAATAATAATAATAATAATACAGGAGTTAGAGTCACGGGCTAGGCGTTAGAGTGCTGTACCAGTTTCTGACCCTCCTAAATGATTATTATGAAGGAAAATGACTTTTGATGCGAATTAAACTTTTTTATAGCCATACAAATTGTTATAATTAATATTGCCTGCGATAATTTCCTTATAATTATCTCTTATTTTTTATAAACTCGATTATTAGTAAATAAATGACAGAGTTTGACTACAATAAAGTACAGTATAAAAAAAACGTGATTAAGGCGCGCATGAATCAGCACTCGGTATGATTATATATTATTACATCGTATAAGACATTTGCCACAAAAATATATCATGAAACTGGTTTCTCAGCTGCTACTTATCATATTGTACCTTTACTCGCAACATAATTGCGTGTTGCTCACCCTATTTTCTAAAGTATAAATATGTCATCAACTGTACAGTGTAATGTATCTAATTTATAATAGTTTCTTATATTTTTTTCGAATGAGGTAAGGTGTACTTCATTTTGTGTAGTGTTTCATATAATTTATCCGGAAATTAGATTTTGATATTCCGGAAACATCCGGAAATTAGATTTTGATATAGCCACCAACTGATAGTATTAATGTTGGCACTATAATAATAAAGTTAAGTTAATGATTGCTTGAGGCTCGAGGTCACCAGATCTTTTCAGATCAATTAATATTATTAATTAGGGAATTAATAGCGAGTTTTCTTTCTTTATTAAACAAAACAATGAGATTTAAGTGGGACAAATAAACGTTATAGTTGCTTGAATGCAAGTTGACAGAATGAATGAACTAGAGTTGAATGTTATAAATGTGCACTTGAATAATGACTTCAATATTATAATACAGGGTGTTTATAAAGTCCCTATCTATTTCAGTGAAGCCGTAGCAAAAAGGTTAAAATTCAATAACAATATAATAGAAGATATACATTTAATGAATACTTAAGCATATGATTCTACATGAGCACCATCAGTATCTCTACAGAGTTCGAATCTGTCAGCAGCATTGCGGAACACATTTTGGAGCATGACAAGGGTTATTTTTGTAACTGCTGTTACGATACGAGCACGTAAATGTGTCAGCTTAATTCAGATGGCATTTTAAACACCGTCATCTTTCAACAAGATGGGGCACCTTGTCATTCCGCAAACATTGTTCGGGAGTACCTAAATGAACGATTTCCAAATCGGTGGATCGGACGTGGAGGCAACAGGCCCTGGGCGGCTCGATCTTCTGACCTAACGCCCTTGGATTTCTTTGCATGGGGCTTTATCAAATCAAACGTCTATCAAACGAGGGTTACAGATCTGCAAGATTTACGTGCTCGTATCATAACAGCAGTTACAAAAGTAACCCCTGTCATGCTCCAAAATGTGTTCCGCAATGCTGCTAACACATTCGAACTCTGTAGAAATACTGATGGTGCTCATGTAGAATCATATGCTTAAGTATTCATTAAATGTATGCCTTCTATTATATTGTTATTGAATTTTACCCTTTTTGCTACGTTTTCACTGACAGAGAGGGACTTTATAAACACCCTGTATATTATAATGAGTGTCTTTACATAAAGTTAGGTGAATGATACCAGGCAGAGGGAATGCCTCGAGCGAGTCCCACGATGTGACGTCATCTTGGCCGCGGCTGTGCGGCGATAGAACAACGGGCTTATTGTGAACGTAGAAATCGCAATTTATAACATTGAACTCGAGTTTCATTCTGTCAGCTCGCATTCAAGCAACTGTAACGTTTATCTGTCCCTCTTAAATCTCACGTTTTGTTTAATAAAGAAAGAAAACACACTTTATTCATTTCTTAATTAATAGCATTAATTGATCCGAAAAGATCTGGTGACCTCAAGCAGTAATTAACTTAATTTTATTACTATAGTACCAACATTAACACTATCAGTTGGCGACTATAAACTCGTGACCTGGGAGTGATCGTGTTAGTTTTCCCCCCAACATGTTAATTCCATTTGCATCGTTCCCTTTGGTCTCTGGAGAGGGACTCTATATAGAGGAATGCAAAACATTTCCTCCGTCGGATTTTATTGGTAAGCAATTTCTCAAGTCCGAGCTTTCGAAGGTCATCACAAAAGGTCAACCTTGTGACAGGCGTGCGTCACTATGTACACACACACACACTCACTCTCTCATATATATATATATATATATATATATATATATATATATAATATATATATATATTATATATATATATATGAGGTAGTACTACCACCTTGGTGATAAAGTTGGTTCAATGAATGATAACGTTGATCCCAGGTTGTCAATACAAGGAAGGAGATTAATTACTGTTGTCAACACTGATATCGGAAAATTGATTAAATTTTGTGACAACATTCATGGAACAAAGTTAGAGTGAAATGAGAAATAAAAATAAAATACTGAAACTGGATATAGCAGAGGTTTTGTATAATGTGGACCGAGCTAACGACAGCTGATCGACTTGACATAAAATCGACAAGTTATTGCGAGTTAGATCAAGTTAGGTTAGGTTAAATTGGATTTTTAGTGTGTCGATGTTGTGATTTAAACAGATGGGTTTAGGGCCATGCGAGCTACGTCGTGGCCAATGTCGTAACGCCGTTTTTCGTCGATCAGCGAAGTTAAGCGACATTGGGTCTGGGTTGGATGGGAGACCGTCCTTCGCATCCAGATGATGTAACGACCCGTGGTTCGGGTCCCACGTAAAGCTGTAGGTCCCCTCAGTCATATGATCTTAGATGTTGCGTAGGAGGTTAAACAACCCCATTAAACAAACATTTTGTATACTGTTGATTCTTGAAGTTATTGTTCGAACTGATGTACAGGGTGTCCACAATGTTTTGTCACCCCAGTATAATATTAAGCGAGTTTCGTTTTTTTCAGACCCATTTGAAATGTGTAATAGCAGCAACTATACGATTGAACAACACATGTTGGCTAGTACCTGGGTCCATAAGTAACCACGTAATGGCAAAACCATTGAAATATTCGTGCAGAGTGCAGACTTCCAGAACAGATTCAGGTGCAGCTCTTCCAAAAAGGAGCTGCACTATTGAATCGGTCCTGGAAGTATGCACGAATATTTTCAATGGTTTTACCATTGCGTGGTTGCTCATGGACCCAGGTACTAGTAATATGCGTTGTTCAATCGTGTAGTTGCTGTTATCACGCATTTCAAATGGACCTGAAAGAAAAATGAAAATCAGCTAATATTTTACTGGGGTGACGAGACGAGACGAGACATTGTGGACACCCTGTATATAACAGGAATTTGTCAAAATAATTTCTGTCAACTGTTTTAACGTCTTCGTTAGAAGATAAACTAGAAAACGTTCAAGTGGTGATCGGATTGAGTTTGAGCCCAAGTTTTAAATTGAAATTAAATTTTCACCAACTACACAAATTAAAATGATATACGGATGGCCACGAAAGAATCGTACAAATGCCCTTTAAAATAAGATAAATTCGTAAGATTTTTTTTTTTGTGAACATCTTTTATTATTTTGATATACTTTACTATTCAACCCCAAACTACTAAAATTTGTTATGCCTATATTAACACGGTAACCATTTAACAAAACTATAACGAAAAGGTTAAAAAAATAAAAAAAACAATAACAGTTTAAATTAACGTAAAATTAAGATAAATTAAAAATAAGATAAAGAGAAAAAGGATTAACATAAAAAACGAGTCAACTTCGATTTCGTATTAAGAATTTGAAGGTATATACAAGCTCCACATGAATAATACCTTCATTAAAATAAAAAATTAGAGTGGTATTTTTAAATGTTTTTAGATCTTACTTTTGACCACTCAGTGGGAAAAAATAATGGGAGTAACTTGTAGAGAATACGCCACCTTCAGTTTTTTAAACAGTTCGCATGATAGCTGTGCAATCAAAACGGTGTGTGGTGTGTGTGTGTGTGTGTGTGTGTGTGTGTGTGTGTGTGTACACAGGGTGCGGCATAAGTCGGTTTACCGAGAATAATGGAATCACCTTGTGAATAATAATATTTATTACAGAAATTGTTCAAAGTGTCCTCCATCATGTTCAATACCCCACATTGAATAATCACTGTGATGTGATTATTCAATGTGGGGTACAATCAAAGATAGAGTCTACGGCCAGAAACCTCGGGACTTCGATCATACGAAGACTTTGATACGCCAAGAGTTCGAGACGTTGAATAATAACAAGAAACTGTGCTGCCCTATTTGTTGTTCAGTCGTTCAGAGATGCAACGTATGTACTGAACATGATGGACACTGAATAATTTCTGTAGTAAATGATGATTATTATTCTTCACAAGGTGATTCCATTATTCTTGGTAAACTGACTTATGTCGCACCCTGTATATATATATATTACAGGATAAGCCAAAAGACTATTACCCAACTTTTGGAAAAATATTGTGGCTCACCCTGTATATTTATCTTACTGCTGAGGCCGTATGTTGTACCCATACTTTTACTCTTTCAAACGCTGGCTTTGAATCTAGATTCAACGTTCCAGGAGTAGAGGTACAGGCTCACAACTGAAGGGAGGTATCAGAATATGGTGTTCAATTGAAAAGCGGTCAAAGTCAGCAACTGATACTTTCAGATGACAATCAGTTTCTCCATAAATAATTAATTTTCCTAATTTTTACACAAAATAATTAATTTATTTCCTTTTTCATTTCAGACCATCATTCTGCTATAGTTGGTGAACAAGTTATAATATAATGAAATACTCTTTGGAAGATGAAGAATTGATATTGAACCTGCGTAAGGAGAAACACTGGGGTGCAAAACGAATGAAGAGTGTTTCCAAATAAACGATGGACGATACCTGGACTTCAATATCTCAAAGAAAATCTATATCACAGGGTCGACCAAACGAAAAGAAGGCAGTGGAAGGCCAAAAACATCACGTACTGAGGAAAATATTGAACGGTTTCATCCATGATATGCAGTCAAGAAGAACGGCCCAACACCCCCACAAGTCCGTTAGAGAAATTTCAAAAACTACTGATATTTCTCGCTCTAGTGTTCGTCGTATAGTAAAAGATGATCTGAGTCTTAAATGTTTTAAGAGAGTCGAAGTTCATAAGCTCTCTGCATCAAATAAGCAAGCAAGAGTTGAAAAATGTCGTGCTCTGTTAGATCGATTCCCAGACAGAGAAGTGTCGAAAATATGGTTCAGCGACGAGAAGACCTTTACGGTTGCTTCAACAATAAACACACAAAATGACATGGAAGATAGGACAAAAAATCTATCAGTCTAGATCGACTTTGCAGGGAACGTCCGCATTTTTCTCAAAAAGTTATGGTTTCCATCTTTATTTCAAAGTTAGGGAAGTCAGAGATTGTTTTTATTGATCAAAATGCCAAAATCACTGCTGCTTATTACCAAGAAAAAACCCTTGATGCAGTACTGCCGTCGATAAGGGAGAAGTCAAGGTTGCAAACGTGCATTGATAATGGAGGAGGGCACATTCCGCATAATCTTGGACTCAATTAGGTAACTTTATAGAAACAAAGTTTTTCTACCCGTGTCTGTACAACAGCGAATTACAAAAATAATGGTTACAGTTAGCAAAAATCCAACTTCACCACGAGATAGACCATGAAATTTTATACAGGACACATATATTGATTGTACAATAACATTTGATAAAGGTAAAATTATATTGTTCAAAATCAGGGTAATATTTTTTTTTGGCCCACCCGGTATATATATATATATATATATATATATATATATATATATAATATATATATATAAATTTTGATTACATTTACCGCAACAATATAAGATCACCCAAACCCGCAGGGAAAAAAACAGTTTTATAATTTTTTCCCTGCAGTTGGGTGAGATTATATATATATATATATATATATATATATTGTAACGGTGAATTTGTATGGGAAAATCTCATCAAAATGTAAATAAAAAATGGTAGAAAGAAAGTGAAGTGATTTTGAAATCGATTTAATTTCGCGTCAAAATTTAAATCTTTTAAAATGAAGACATACAAAAGTAGTGATCGGATACCCAGGGTAGAGCCGAAGACTGAGTGCGTTATGAAGAAAAGAAATTATTGTTTGACATTCCCGGATAGATTTATGGTCGAGTAATTAATCTACAAAGGGTAAAAAAAATATAGCTGAACAAGGTTGCTTTTCATTATTGAAGCTGGTAAAGGTTTGGGTTTGTTTATTCTTTGCTCGCCTAAGGAAAACCCTCGAGAAAAATTAATTTTAAATTTTAAATTTTAATTTGAAGATTTCTTTCAGACAGTCGGAGCGTAGAAGTTAATGAAGTTAAGAAAGGAGCCCAGTAACTTTTGTACAAATGATGTCGTGTAATGAAAATCGTTTTGATAGACCCTTTAGACCAGCGGTGTTCAATACGTTCGCCACTCGCCACATGTGGCGAATAGGCTATTGCGTTGTGGCGATATTATTAATATTTCTTTGTAATATTTATCTTTAATATTAATAATAAATAATTTGAAATGTCGTTTGTAATATGTTTTTAATCCTTTTTTATGATGTGGCGAATACGAAAAATAGAAAACCATAAGTGCGGCTAGCGTGGAATTTTTATTGGACACCGCTGCTTTAGACACTAAAGGGAGGAGTTCTTGTAATCCTAAGGTGTAACTTAGAGTTATAAAGCAGTTGCAGTTCCATCCTCAAAAGTTAAAGTGGCTCGTAAACAAATAAATCTTTAAACTCTGTGGCATAATTGAAAATTTCTAAGTTGAGTTAAAAACTGTTTCACGTTGTACGTAAATCTGAATTGTCTTTCTTTTAAGCGGACTTAGCTAGAAGCGCTTAATGTTAGCCGACAGAAGAATAATTTTGTGAAATCTCTTAATTAAATTTTTGTTCAATTAAATGTTAAACTTGTAAGTTTGCGAAATATTATGTTTCCTCAGGGGAGAGTAAATCTCTTGTGGTAATCTCATTTCCCGAGGAAACCCGTAAAGTTAGTGCATAACCATTTGAAGCCTTTGTGAAAATTTATTTGATCTACTTGACGGACTTTTATCGGGAAAACCTGCGGAATTCGCGTAGGACTTTGTGAGTAAATTTCTTAAATTTTTTGTCCGTAAACTACTTCTGAATTTGAATTTAGTTCTATTTCTAGAGTTACACAGAAATAAAAAACCCTCTGTATAAATCCATTTATAAGACTGGAATAATTGCAAACATTTTCTTTGAATTGAAAATTTGTTTTTGGAACAAAATTTGTAATTGCACATCTGTAGGTTCCTTTTCAATTTATATCCTACTTTGAGTAAAACAAAAACTTTGTACGAGGGAGTGTGTTGTTTCTATAGAACTTTGCAATAGGTCTCTTTTGTAAGCTGAGGGAAAATTAACGTTGGAAGTCGAAATTTAAAGTGGGCTTCCAGGAAGCCGAGAAAACTGCTGGTATAAAGTTGAAAGTCCATCCGAGTGAATAGGCAGAGTCATCCTGAAAGAAACGAACCCCGCGTGCGCAATAAGTGCAACCGCGAAAAAGAAGTTGCACCAGAAATATATACATGATACACACAGACCGTGCATGGAACAAGGAACTCTTCTGGGATAATTAAATCCACTATAGTCCGAATAAGTAATGGTAAATGACAAATAACATAGTTTTTCTTTTTCATGATGCTAGCCCGACGTGGGCAACGGGTCACTCACAGAGAGGTCCCATAAATATAGCTTCCCTCACCAGCTATCTGCAAAGCAGACAGGATCCAGCTTTGGGACATGGATCTAGGGTTTAAAGCAGCCTAGCCCTGCTACATTTAGAACTTCAATATAAGCAAAAGACTCGCTGCCTTCGCGTCAGATTGAATACATCAAAGAAAAAGGGGTAACTATTATATTTTTAGCCAAAAACCAAAACTTAAACCTCAACTGGCAGAATTGAGCGTCCACTTTTCAAGGCACATAACATGTCCGTTTCAAGATGGGAATGAACTCAGAATGGTCCCCTGAGGTTTTTTATGATATACACAGACCGTGCATGGAACGAGGAAGCTATATTTATGGGACCTCTTTGCGAGTGACCCGTTGCCCACGTCGGGCTAGCATCATGAAAAAGAAAAACTATGGTATTTGTCATTTACCATTACTTATTCGAACTCTAGTGGATTTAATTATCCCAGAAGAGTTCCTTGTTCCATGCACGGTCTGTGCGTATCATAAAAAACCTCAGGGGACCATTCTGAGTTCATTCCCATATATATACAGTGGTGGGCACCGTTAACCAAAAAGTTAACTTCGTTAACCGCTAATCCGTTAACCGTTAATCCGTTAAACATGTAACGGAAGTTACCGATAAACCGTTAACGTTAACTTTTATTATAAAAAAAATGAAAAACACAATATATATATAATTTAATTTTCCCTCTTCTTCCCGTTCTCCATTTTGTCCATGAGATGCATGTTGCCCTTCATGAAAATTAGCATATCAAAGTTTTCATCAGACAGGGATGATCTCTTGGCCCTCAGGATGTCCTTGCCCATAGAGAAGTAATTGCACTGAAATTTCTTCGGTCTTCACAGCAGAGATACTAAAGAGTAAACAGCCTCTGGCGCCACACGCTCACATTTACTTCTCAACGCCATCTATTATCTCATAAAGAAACTAATTCACATTGGGACTTGAAAGTACCGGCAGGATCAACCGGGTAGAAAAATAATTATGGAGATTTTAAAGATGGGTACCTAGAAGTACCGCCAGGACATAAAGGGTTAAGGTGAAAACGCTCCCATTGTAAGACATCAATTGACTTAATTTATGTCATCAAAGTGACATGAGAATTGAAATCTTACCTGATCAGTTTTATGGTTCTTGAAATGTATCAAGGAGACTACTAATAAGGTACTCACAGACATATTATAAATATACATGACTTACTTGACAACGATTATTTTTAAATATTCACTAGCACAAGCATGTTGCGCAAGAGACAGACTGCAAATGAAACGAATGTAGTTATTTGTTGTAATTGTTACATATATATTATTGAAAGTGCCTTAAAATGCTCGTGATATTTCTTGAAAGAAGTTGAAACATTCAACTCAAATGGCAAATTTTCCGCCTGATTTTACAGTCGACCATGTTTTGCTCAAACCAATGCCATAATACTACATATTTGGTAAGAGACAAATTGTGGTGACGGAAACAAATATATCGCCTGATTTTGCACTGCGGAAATGGAAATTCGTTCATCACTATTAACAGTGGCGGATTAATTGCGCACCTGCTCAGCAGTGAAAATAATAGAAACTTTTAAACGTTTATTTATGAATTTTTTGGGTTAACGGACTTGAGTTAACGGAAGTTAAATGTAACGGAAATTAATTAGTCCGATAATGATTTCAAGTTAACTTAAAAGTTAAATCGTTAACGAAAAAGTTAACTTCGTTAATTAACGATTAACGGATTAACGGTTTTGTGCCCAGCTTTGTGTATGTATATATATATATATTATATATATAATATATATATATATAATGAAAATAACCACGAAGGAAAAAGGAACACAGAATGGACCTGAATGGTGCTCAAGCGCTTTCGTCTAATGGCATCCTCAGGAACCTGAAATAAATAACCATAAAATTGGCATGCCGAAATCTTTTGTAAAATAAATGCAGAAATTTTAGTTTAAGATTTGTGTACATCTTTAAAAGCAAGGTGGTTTGGCTTATAATTTATAAATATTCATGAACGAATGAATTAGAGTGTTTCAAATTGCTTAACGTTTGTTCTATCTTAATTCAGATTCTCATGGAAGTGATTTTGAAGTCGATTTAATTTCGCGTGAAAATTTAAATCTTTTAAAATGAACACCGACCAAAGTAAAGAGTGCCGATGCCTTGAGTATAACCAAAGGCTGTGTGTGTAATCAGAGAAGAGAACTTATTGTTTGACAGTCTTGGGTAGATTTATGGTAGAAGTCAAAGGGCAGTTATAGCTTAAGAGTCCGTTTTCATTTTGAACCTTGTAACGTGTCCGGTTTGTTTATTCTTGGTTTCGTCTGAGGTAAGCCCTCGAGCGAAATTTAAAAGTTTTGTTTTAAATTTTTTAAATTTTAAATTTAAATTTTCAAATTTGAATTTGAAAATTTCTTTGGGAAAGGCGGAGCGCAGAATTTAACGAAGTTGAGATTAGAGCCAATAGAAGATCAGTAATTTTTGTACGAATGATGTCATGTAATGAAATTGGTTTTGATAGGTCCTTTAGACACCAAAGGGAGGAGTTTTTGTAATTCTGAGGTGGAACTTAGAGTTTCAAATTAGTTGTAGTCGTTCCTCCGAAAGTTAACAGTGGCTCAAGTAATTCTTTAGACTTGTGGTAAAATAGAAATTTCTAAATTGAATTAAATTGTCACGATTGCACTTAAAATTTGAATCGCCTTCGTTTACGCGAACTTGTGTATAAGAACTTAGTGTTAGCGACTGTAAAAGAGAATTTAGTCAGAATACCTTAATTTAGGTTAGCCAGCAGACCAAGAGTTTTGTGAATTTTCAATGAACTTAATTGGGTTCAAGTTAAAGGTTAACACTGTAAGTTTGCGACCTATGGTGCATGACCCGTCAATAATTTTGTGAAGGAATCTAAATTATTGGGTGGACTCTTTTGGTTTTTTGTTCGTTTTGTTATGGAAATAAATCTGCGGGACTCGCGCAGAACTGTTGAGAATAACTTCTAAATTTTGTAAGTAATTCATTCTTTCCAATTCCTTTATCGATTTTGATAATTTCATTTAGTGCTAAGTTTTATTGTTACATGGAAAATAAAAAGCCCCTCTGTATAAATGATTTTGTAGACTAAAATACTTGTGAAACTTTTCGTTAAAGTAATAACTGAATTTTATTGTAAGCAAAATTGATAATCATCCATCAGCCTATTACTTTGAATTTATGTACTAATTTGAGTGAAATTGAATAAACTTTATAAGAGGGAGTGTGTCGTTTCTCTGCCACCTTGCAATAGGCCTCTCTTGTAAGCTGAGGGTAACTTAACATTTAAAGTTTGAAATCTAAAGTAGGCTTTCAGTAAGCCGAAGGAACTTACGCCTATCAATTTAAAGGGCCATCCGTCTGGATAGGTCGAGTCATCCTGAACGCAAAGCACACGCGCGTAAGAAGTAATTTGAAATACAATTAAAGGGTAGCGCCCAACCTAAAGGGTGTCAGTGAAGTGAACTAACATAATTAAAAGGGTGTACAGCACTATAAATAAATAAACGGGTTGGGCACTACTTAAATGGTGTCAGAAACTGCAAAAGAAATAAAGGTGCGCACAACACAGTAGGTCACAAAAAAAAATTTAAAAAAAAAATTGGAGGAGCAGCATACAAATTTATGAGGAAAAACTGCCAGAGTTTTAGTACTTTGCCCCTATGTTCTAAATCCGTTTTGAACGAATTCAAAACAATAGAATCAAGCGAAAAAAGGCCCTGGCTAATGTTAAAATTATTTGTAAGTTGAATAATGGCATACTCAAGAATATTTCTATTAACAATGTGGAACAAGTGTAGTTTACGTCCCCCTGACGCAAAACGGGACACAAACTATACTAGGTCAACGTTGGGGAACGTAAACTACACTTGCTCCAACAATGTTGCTTGAGTAAAACAAAATTGAAGCATTATTCCAATCAGTACAGTGGGATAACTCTGAGAAATGGACGAAAAGGGCACTGGACGACTGTCCCGTTCTAACGGAATATTGATGCTGTTTTACACGCGAGTGCAAATCTTTTCCCGTCTGTCTAATGCAAAAGGAATCTCATTGTTTACAGCCAGTTTTATAGATAATGCCTGAATTATTGGTAGGGCTATTTTTTACTATGATATTTTTCACAATATTGTCATATGAAAATACTACATTAATATTCAAAAGTTTAAGTACATTAGCAATGCCTAAAAAGCCTAGGAAAAATGGAAGTACTAAAATATTCTTCGACAAAGTGCGAGGGTTATTATTCGCACGATGGAAAGTTCGTTTTGCCTCGTAAAACAAGATTCCAAAAAAAAGCAGGTGGGTAACACAAATCACTTCCAATACTGTTGATTTTTTCTAATTCGGCATCCATGTATTCTGAACTGGTGATCCTAAGAGCGCGGAGAAACAAAAGAAAATATGGCTTTCTTGATTGGGGTGTCATGTCCGGAGTAAAAGTGTACGTAGGACAAATTGTTTGTTTTTTCTGATAAATACTAAACTTAAAACCTGGGCTTTCACTATGTACACGGACATCCAAAAACGGGATTGAGTTCTTTTGTTCCACTTGTAAAGTAAACTTAATGGAGGGGACTTGATTATTTAACTGAAGGAGGAGGTCACCCAGGTCACGCTTCATGGGCCAGATTCACAAACTATAGTCGACGTATCGCAACCATGGGATGCCAACCCCCAGGATTCTCGGAACGTAAGTAATTTCGAAAAACTCCATATAAATATTGGAGAGGAGGGGCGACAAGGGATTACCCATGGCCATCCCAAAAGCCTGTTGATAATACATGCTATCGAAAGTGAATTTACAGTCTTTGATGGAAAGTTTAACGAGTTCCAAAACGATGTGTGCATGTAGTGGCAGGTCGTACTTATGTAATTCTCGGGAGAGAAAGTCAAGCATATCGCCAATCGGAACTTTTGTAAACAATGAACAAACGTCAAAACTGATCAATCTATCGTTGGTTTCAGTGCGTACATTATTCAATTTTTCAGTAAGATCCATGGAATTTTTTACATGTGAATCAGAGATAGTTCCGAGAATGAGGGACAAGACTTTGCCAAGCCATTTGGAGAGTTTATAGGTAATAGAACCCACAGAGCTAATAATAGGGCGCATAGGGTTGCCACGTTTGTGGGTTTTAATAAGACCGTAAAGGTAGGGAAGGAAGAGAAGGCGAAGTAGACGTGAAAAGCGGGATTAAGTCCTTATCATTTTTGAGAATGCGTTTCAAACCACTATTGAATGATTTGATGACGGCATCCTGCCGGTTGTTCCTCAGCTTTCTCTATGTGGCGGGGTCCTGGGAGAACCTCGTTCATCTTTCTAATGTATTCCGCTTTGTCCATAATAACTATGGTGTTAGTCTTGTCCCCCATTCTTGGAACTATCTCTGATTCACATGTAAAAAATTCCAGGGATCTTACTGAAAAACTGAATAATATACGCACTGAAACCAACGATATGCCCGATTAGGTCAACTGAATGCCCGATTAGGTTAATTGAATGCCTGGTTAAGTTAATTGTACGCCCTTGACGATTGGTTGGGTTAAGTCGTGATATTTTCGTTAGCTTTAACGAAAATATCACTACTTAACCAAACCAGTCGTCAAAGGCGTACAATTAACCTAACCGGGCATTCAGTTGACGTAACTGGGTCGCTCCGCTAGTATATATATATATATATATATATATATATATATATATGATACACACAGACCGTGCATGGAACAAGGAACTCTTCTGGGATAATTAAATCCACTATAGTCCGAATAAGTAATGGTAAATGACAAATACCATAGTTTTTCTTTTTCATGATGCTAGCCCGACGTGGGCAACGGGTCACTCGCTAAGAGGTCCCATAAATATAGCTTCCCTCACCAGCTATCTGCAAAGCAGGCAGGATCCAGCTTTGGGACATAGGATGAAGAGTTCCTTGTTCCATGCACGGTTTGTGTGTATCATAAAAAACTCAGGGAACCATTCTGAGTTCATTCCCATCATGAAACGGACATGTTATGTGCCTTGAAAAGTGGACGCTCAATTCTGCCAGTTGAGGTTTAAGTTTTGGTTTTGGCTAAAAATATAATAGTTACCCCTTTTTCTTTGATTTATTCAATCCGACGTGAATGCAACGAGTCTTTTACTTATATTGAGGTTCTAAATGTAGTGGGGCTAGGCTGCTTTAAACCCTAGATCCATGTCCCAAAGCTGGATCCTGTCCGCTTTGCAGATAGCTGGTGAGGGAAGCTATATTTATGGGACCTCTTTGCGAGAGACCCGTTGCCCACGTCGGGCTTGCATCATGAAAAAGAAAAACTATGGTATTTGTCATTTACCATTACTTATTCGGACTATAGTGGATTTAATTATCCCAGAAGAGTTCCTTGTTCCATGCACGGTCTGTGTGTATCATAAAAAACTCAGGGAACCATTCTGAGTTCATTCCCATATATATATATATATATATATATATATATATATATAATATATATATATATATTTGTTCATTCTCCCTCCTCATCTTGCGCGGAATGGTCTTCTATACAAGCGTCGTTCTTTACGTTAATTATACTGCGTGTTCTTTACAGTTGAAAATGTGTGTGTGTGTGTGTGTATATATTATATATATATATATATATATATATATATATATATATCGTTCAACATTCACCCCGGCAACGCCGGGTCGCTCCGCTAGTTTTAATTGTATGTGAAGCTCAAGATTTTCATGACTGTTCTTTTCTATAGTTTTATTCAGAGCTGGGCAAGTTCCGCACACCTTCCGCACCTCCGCACATTCGCACTGTGCGGAAGTGCGAAATGGTGGACGGAGGTGCGGTGTGCGGTCACCTCGGTAAAAAGGTGCGGAGGTGCGGGTGCAGAAGGTGTGTGGATTGGTCCGCACACAGCTAAATACACTTTTTTACTTTTGTATTGTATTGTATCTTTTGTATTTGAGTAGCTGTGAATAAAGTAATATAGTATTAGTATAAAATAAAATTAAATGATATTCTATTCTAGTAATTTTCTGACCTTTCATAACAAAAAAATGACTTGTATTAAAACTTTATTTTCACAATTAAATATTAAATAAAAGTTTATAAAAGTATTAATATATTAATGGAAACTTATATATTTCCTTGCGATAAAACTTTATATATGTAAATAGGGTGCGGGTGCGGAAGTGCGAAAACTTAGAGGTGTGCGGAAGTGCGGGTGCGGAAGAGGCTAAAGTGCGGGTGCGGAAGTGCGGGTGCGAACCTCCCATTTGGTGTGCGGTTGCCCAGCATTGGTTTTATTGACCAAATAATTAGTCATGAAAATCTTAAGATTCAGAAATCTTGACACAATGTGAAGCTCAAAATTTTCACGACTGCGTTCTTTTCTGTAGTTTAATCGTGGTGCTGGGGACTTCGGGCCCAGTAATTTTAATGATTTAATTTATTAACACCCAGGTGCACAACTTGGGGACCTAATCAATATGTGTGTGAAGTTTCATGTTTGTAACTGTTTCCATTTTGGAGTTATGGCTGGAAGACAGACAGGTCTTTTTATTATGTATTACATTATTTAGGAACACTTCCACGACAGCGTAAAACCTAACAAACTGTTCGCTCGACCTTCGGCAGGATCGCAAAAACGGTTCGTGTTTCATTGTGTTTTAAATTTTCTGTCACAGACGTAATTTTAAAACTTTAAATAAAAATAAATCTTATTTCGATATTAAATTAAATTACTGCTTAGTTAAACCAACAACTTCTTGACACGTGATTCGCATATCATCCTCGTCTTGTGCCAATGCTATTCGATGAAATTTTAGAGAATGTATGTCAGTGTCAGATCTAGAATGTCAACTCTAGAACACCTTATATCATCTTCATTTATCAACATTAAAAGCTTTCTGGGGAGAATTATTGGTGCTACCATAGCGTGATTCCTACCGGTGACTTCGATACTATAGGGTGATTCTTACCCGTTTTGGTTCGAAACTACAATTACGCTATCCGTAATTTTGTAGAGCTAGTTTATATATGCTCCCGCTTGCTCCGCTTCCCTGTAAAATTTCCTTGGTTGCTTTTCTTGGGTCAAGGTATTTTCTTCAACCTTATTCCGTACCCGCCTCTGGCGGGGAGGTTGGGGAGAGAGCCTTATGCTTTTCTATCCAGTTTGCTACTACTAAAATAATTGTAAAATGCGCTACTTTAGTAACAGGAACCTTCCCGAATGTACCAAAAGGTCTTTGAGGCTTCCTCTTGTCCTTGTCCTTTTCCTCGTAACTCAAATATTGACATTTCAAATGTTTGGCACAGATTACGTTATGGACTCCGTTAAGAAATAACAGTTTTAAAATCGGCGATTGTGAATGGATAACGAGCCAAGACTTGTATCCATTCCTTCACCTTTCGAACAACTGAAACACGAGTCGCTCGCATCGATTATACAGTATACACTAAATCATCACTTCGCTTCTCAATTTCCCGAAGTGTTCACGCGTCTCTCTTTAATTTCAGCTTTCATTTAAATTTATGAATTCATTCAACTTCTTTATATCTTGAAACTATACAGTATACACTCTGGTTACTTTTATTAGGTTCGGGATCGACCTGTGTTCAACATTATAGTATATAGTAAATGAGGCGTCGCGCGGCACAATGACAAATGAGCTAAAACAAAGTTTTGAGTAAAACTGCTTTAAAGTTTGTGAAAGACTCTTAACTTTATTAAAATGGATGTAATTCGATGCTTTTTTAAATTTTATAATTAATTTTATGAACATTGAATGAGTGAATGATTAACCCTTCCGCTACGGTGGTCATAAACCGGGTCAGTTACCCGGTCCGGGGGTTTTCACCAAAAAATCGACCATAACCATGATCTGGTCTCAAAATGTAGCTAAACTCTTCTATTTTCATAATCTCGAATATTAATTCAATCGAAGCATTAGTATGTGTGGGACTGTGGGACTGGTTGGTGGAGGAGGGGTAGATAGTAAGTGAACCGATGGTTATAGGTGGTGTTATCAGCTGATTTCACAATATTGTGAATGAAACGGGTCTCGGTAATGAATGGCAGCAGTGTAAGATATCATTAGTCTTGATTTTATTGATTTATAATACGATTTATACAAGGATATAGATTGCTAAAGTATATTCATAGAAATAGATTCTTATTGGTGGTAAGTCTCGTAGTCTTTCAGGTCATATAACAGATATACTGTATATTAGAAGAATAACAAGAATAACATCTATAAATAATGTATAAGCAAAATAAATGTTCTGGTAACTCAAGATTTACTTGGAAGAGTAAGTCACGCCCCTCCAACATGCAACACCACCCATCACCACCAAGACCTCCATCACCACCTCTCTCTCACGAGTCATGTTCAGCTTGTTTTGATTTTTATACTTTCTCTTTATTTTATTATAGTTTTTATTTTCATCATTTTAGCATTCTTGTTATTATATCAAAAAAGAGGTCATGCGTGGGCAAAAAAAAACACATTTTGGGCAGGAAGTCACATATTCGTGACAAATGTACTCATCAGTAAACATAGTAACAATTAAAACCGACGTTCTTGGACAGAAAAAGTGAGAAAACATCCATGAAACTATGAAAAACAAGCAATTTTCGTTAGCGTTTATTTACGCTTCCCGTAGTTTCGTCCTTTTTGGGAAAATGTTAATGTACGCTTCCCGTATTTGAAGGGTTAAATGATAAAACAGAAGCGTTTTAAAGGTATAGAAAACGGAATTTTCGTCCGTTGGTTGATTCGTCATTGTGCCGCGCGACGCCTCATATATGGTGTGTGGTGTGTGTGTGTGTGTGTGTGTGTGTGTGTGTGTGTGTGTGCACGCTTCTAGAGGAGTGGAACGAGCATAAAAGGGGAGTAAAACTCCTTTTTACAATTTGAAAATATGTTCACCGAAAATATATTTTAAAAAATATTGCCATTGGCCGAGAAATGACCTTACACGAGAAATGACCTTATGCAACGTCTTAGTTTTTCATGACTAATTACCAAATATACTTTTTTTGAGGCCTTTTTTTTTTTTTTTTTCGTGTACTGTGTTAGTGAAATAATGGTATCAATATGCTTTAGCTGTCTAAATAAACTCCTGTTTGCTTGTATTAATAAATTTAATTCATAAACTACAGAGGGGTGACAAAAGTAAATAGACACCACGATGATTGTTCACTAAAACAAATGCAATAAAATGTATCAGATTCACACATACAATAGTAGAGTAACAAAAATGTAGACGGAAAATTTTGGTAGAATGACGTCAAGAGGTTCTCGCGTCCTTTTATGAAGTGTATTTAATGGGGTACGGAGGTTGGGTTAGGGTAAGGGGAGACTTCATGAACATTTATAAGTTATATTTAAGGGTGGCGAAGCCTCTCGGGGCAACACGTCCACGAGCACCCGCCGCACGTACGCCCACGTTCAACCCAGTGGTGGACTAGACCCGATTAGGGGGCCTTAGGTGAGGTAAAACTTATTGGGACACCTAAACTAAAAAATCAACAAATGAGGGGGGAAATACATAACATAGAAACTGATTTTTTCTCTCAGAACTACAGAAATAAGGTATGCCTAGTTAGGCAAGTCAAATGACAAAATTAGGTTAGGCCTAGTAAGTCTCTAGCAGTGACGTAAGACTCGAGACCGGTCTCGAGGCCTTTTTTTCTGGTCTCTGTCTCGGCTACATCACTGCTGAGTATGTTGATGTTCCTCAAGTGCAACGAACACTTATCTTGTTTGAAGTAGGCAGTTAACTGCTGAAAAATTTCACAAACTATGAATTTGTAAATTTTGAATAAATTTTGCAATTGTCACTGATAACCTCTTTAGAATCTTTATTCCTGAATGTGAAATACAGAGTTAGGAATTGAGCATTACACAATATTGAATGCATGCAAAAACTGCATATGGTCTCGGGACCTTTTTTCTGGTCTCGGTCTCTGCCAAGGTGGTCTCGAATACATCACTGGTCTCTGATAGAAACAGTCAGAATTACTACGGTTGGGTTATGCCTACGTCTCTCAGAGGCCTAGGTTAGTTTGGTTTAGTAGTCTAATTTAGCTGACTAGGCTCAGCTAACCCACAAATAAACAAAATGTAAACTAATAAAGTGCTTAATTCTAATAAATCATGAAAGTTCTGATAATAATAAAAGTTTACCCTACCCTAGGAGTGCTAGGACCCTGGTGTAATAAGCGCACACTACAAAGAATACCTACCTAATAACAAAAAATATAACAAGAGAGAGTGCGAGCACATCGGTCCAGCACGGGGTCTAGTCTATAACTAACTGTACCAAGTTGTTACAGTTAGTTATAGACTAGACAATATCCTATCCCCATCTTAATTCATGGTTGATAAGCTGAAAATGTATGGTTTGATTAAATAAATGGATCTTGTGGGTTATAATACTTATAACCCATCATTTACTCAATTTTTTCATATAATACAACAATCCACAAGATCCGGTTTTTCTTATGTAGAATTTAAATCTGAATCTATTTTCTTCTATGGTGTTTCTTATGCAAATTGATATTAACGAAGATATAAGCAATTTTTGGATCGATTAAAATCGATTGAAACAGTATGGTCGTTTTACCCCTGCGGGTCGATTTTTATATGAGAATAGGTTTTTCTGGTGTATTTTGGTGTGTTTTATTCAGGGTTGGCCAAATTTTTATTTTTTTTTAATAGAAAAAACCCAACCCACGTGTTTTTTTTCAGGTTTTTTAACAAAACCCCAGAAAAAACCAGCCCAATTGGGGTTTTTCATAATGTTGACAAATCGTAAATGTATACATCTTTACGATCTTGTATTGTATTTCTGCTTCCACTTTGCCTAAAATTAAAGGATAATACAAAGAATCACCATTAACAGACATCAAAATAGAAAACAAAATCAAAATTATGACTGGTTTTTACCTTGTCTGAATACCCATTAGGCCATTACCCTTCCCAAAAATACAAAGCAGACCAGGAAGAAACTTGGCAAGCAAGTTAGCAACCCATTTGAGACGAATATTTCCAAGTACAGTACTCAATTTGCTAGACAACCTTGAACCAAAAGCATATGGAACACGTATGTAATGAGTATGCTGTATGCAATACGCACATTTGGAGCCTACCTCAGTCCTCAGACTTGCTAAGTGTCACTATTGTGTCTGACTTTGACCGGCAGTGTTGGTTGTGTTTGCTTCTGGAGAAAGAAACTAAATTGTGTTTGCAATGCAGTTTTCAAAATCAATGTAACTAGTTTACTTTTATCATATTTTTCCTCACACAGAAATTTAATCACAGAAGTCACATCCAATATTGTATTAAAATGCCTAGATTACCAGGTAGTGGTCGCAAGCAAGCGAGTGAGTGGCTTGAAGTGTCCTGAATAGAAAACTCGAGCAAAGTAAAGTGTAATCACTGTGGATTAGAGCTGACATCCAAGGTAGAACGTATAAGAGCACATCTTGGCAACTGTGACAATAGGAATCGTCACGAAGATGATGGATCAAAGGGAGGCTCAAGTCATGCATCAACATCACCTGACCAGAGTCGAGAGTCTACAGCTTCACCAGTAGATTCTCTTCTCTCACCAACGTCACCATCTATATCAAGCATCTTGCAGGCATCAAGGAACATCTTCAAGATCAGAATTAGAGGTCATGTCTCCAACTCTAAAAAAAGTTAAACTGGTCCAAAATAACTTTTTGGTTATGCCTGCAAGACCACAGAATCACAAGGGAAACATATTGACCTGCAAGTAGCGAAGTTCTTTTATGCTAACAGCATTGCTTTCAGAGCCGCTGAATCAAAGCAATATAAGGAAATGATGAACTCCTTGAGACCAGGTTATCACCCCCCATCAAGAAAGGATCTAGCAGGAAAGTTGCTGGATGAAGTTCATTCAACAATTGAAGAGAACATGAAAAATGACTTGAGTGAATCTACAATCACACTCCTTCAGGATGGATGGTCATCAGTGCAAAATGATCCCATAATTGCGTCATCAATTCACACTGGAAAAAGTTCCTACCTGCTAACTACTCATGACTGCGGTATTTAAAAGAAAACAGCGGAGTTCTGTCGTGAAATTGCAGCCAAGATCATTCAGCAAGTAAAAAACACCTATGGAAAGGATGTAAGTAGCTGATAGTTTTTGTATTAAACATAATTTGCTAAACATAGGTACATTTAAATAACTAAACAAATAGTTGAGAGTATACTGTATCTCCTATGAGATAAACATTAAAAAATGACTATATGTAGCCCAAACAACAACAAACTGACATTAAATTGAAATTGCTCTATTCCAATACAATAGAACAGAAACCCAAATTGTGACTGTGTAACATCATTAATTTGTTTTTCTTTTCTCCTAGGTATTTTCTTTATACAGTGATATACACTGATAATGAAAGCAAGATGGTTCGGATGAAGGAACTCCTAGCTGAACAATTCCCTTCAGTTCTTACCTATAGATGCTCTGCTCATTACCTGAATCTTGTTGAGGAGGTGGTGTCTCCAAACACTGTACTGAAGCACATTGTCCAAGTTCAGAAGTATTTTCGTAACCACCACCAACCTCATGTATGTATTTGGCAGTTTCTTATTTTATATTCCAGGGATGTAGATACCAAAGGTAGGCAAAAAAACAATTTCAACTAACAAATTTTATCAATTTCATATTCAATATTTTGAATTTGATAACGTAATTTTTAAAATGTGATCAGCATCACAAAAAACACATACTTCTGATTCTTGTTCATAACTGATTAGAGTGTAAATTAATGATTTGGTATTTTCATTCAATTTTTTAGGCCTGGCTGAAGGAGAAAGGGGGATTTTTGCCCCAGATTCCCAATGATACTCGTTGGAGTTTTCAGCAAGCATGTATTGACACGTATGTAAAGAACTTCTACAAGTACATGGAGATAGTGAATGAGCAATCGGTGGAAGAAAGCATCAACACCATTCTAAACAATGCTTCACTGTATCGCTCAGCTGTACATCTACAAGGACAACTGGACCTGGTTTCCAAAGCTCTAAATGAGGTAAGCAGTTGGAGACTAGTCCAAAACATTTTTTGGTCATGCACATAGTGACATGCAATGATATGCTACTTAAAAACATATACCTACCAGTATTTCAATGTACCAGGCATATTCATTTTCAATGCATAGGCTAGTAATTGTTACATGAAAGGTGACTACAAAACAATGGCTTAGTATAGTCTGAATGAATAAATAACATTTTTTAATAGTGTTCTGCATTTCTCCTTTCATCAATAGCTTCAGAGTGATTCAGCGAGCCTGTCGACAGTAGTGCAGGTGTGGAATGGTTTGTGCAAAGAAAAAAACTTGGAGCCCTACATAACCACTCTCAACAAAAGGAAACAACAAGCACTGGCGCCATTCTTCTACGTTGCTAATTTGATGGATCCTTCAAGAGGAGGAAGACAGTGCGGAAGAGTGGATTGCAAGTAACAAACCAGATTTTCTGGTTGGGTTCATGGCCTTAAAATTAAGGATGAATCTTACTTTCCCAAAGTGATGTTTTCTTCACAGGTTGTCGATGCCTACAAAGAAAATCCTGCAAAATGGTGGACTTTGATGGGCAGGAGAACGGAAAAAGCTAAAAAAACTACCAGTAGATTTCTGCCGCTTCTTCTATAGTCTCTTGAGCTGTCCTCCAAGCTCAGCAGCTATAGAAAGGATTTTCTCTACTTTTGGTATAGTTTGGACAAAACTTCGTAACAGACTGGGTGTCGAGAAGGCAGGAAAACTGGTAAAGGTGCACAAATACCTGCCAAATGCACACAAAACTCCATCTCTTGCAGAAGAGGTCCAAGAGGAGAGAACAGACTTTGAGTGGTAGGGCAGCCATCAGAATAGTAGACAAGGCATCATGGACATCCAGTTCCTAGTCATTTTCATAGCAATGCTTATGTAATTGTCTGAGGTTTTTCTTACTTGATATTAGTTTTCTTTTTTGAATCTCAGGAAAAATTATTTTGGTTAGGCTAAGGCCTCAGTTCAAATGTTAAGGGTGGTACATTGTTATTTAGGGTTTTCAGTACCTATTTAGTATATCCAAGAGTAGCATATCAGTCATTATGAAAGTTAATTGCATTACATTGATGAATTTAAAAAACTCGTTTTATTTTCATCTTTCTCGTTATATTTTTATCCTTTATCAGATAGCATTATATTTTTTAAACTAATTAGCAGTAAGTTGCTGAAAATATTTATATGTTGATTTGAAAGTACTAAAAAAGGTTTCCAAGTATTAGAATTTGCAAAATATTGAAAAACCCAAATTCCTGAAAAAACCAAACTGTATAGGTTTTTTCAGACTGGGCTTTTTCGAAAAAAAACCATTGGACCCAATCGTGCCAACCCTGATTTTATTCAAATCTGACCTTCATTTCTTGTGCAAATGAATTATTGAATGCCAGGTTAGGTTAATTGAATGCCCGATTAGGTCAACTGTACGCCCTTGATGATTGGTTAGGTTGTCGTGATATTTTCGTTAGTTGGGTTAAGTCGTGATATTTTCATTAAAACGGCCTAGTTTCTGAGCGCGAAAGTTGTGCGTTTCCAAAATCGGCTGAGGAGGTGAGACAAACCCATCAACCCCAGCAGCATCATCACTTCCATTTTTAGCTTCGGATTCTTCTAAGTTAACGAGTTCTTTAAAAGAAGCAAAGTTGACAATCTGGCAGTTTGCGGGGTTTAAAGTAAGCCCCTTTGCTTTAACGATGTACCTGAACTCGTTCCCGACCTTCACACATATTCAGTAAGTTTTTGGCCCGGTTGAAACAAAAAAGTCCGCATAAGCATTGTCCCGATACTCATCCTTGCTTTCGTCGGTGATTTCACCGAGAAATTCACCACCAGGAGGCATATTTTCACCTTCAATCGCATAAAAACCACACTGTCAGTGTTGGTATACAAAACCCTCCAACCCAGAGAATGCATTAGTCCTCAAAGTTTGATGCGTCCATATGTCGTTGTAAAGCTAGCCACAGCGATGTTTGTAATGCGGAAGGTGTCTGTAGCCATCTCGGTCCTATTGTAACGTATTATGTACGTGCACAATTTAAAGAACCTCTTAATCGTCAGCTTTGGCGTAAGCCCATACTTCGTAAAAACTTTGCGTTAATGCACGTTTCCCTTGTCAGTGTTCTGTAAAAACTTGCCCCAAAGACTATTCAAACAAAGCTTTGTACTAAAGCGCTTGCCAGAGTTTCGCGCAATATGCTCTAGTTCAGGCTGTATCGTCTCACGGTCTTGGAAACATTGAATGTAGTCAGCTTTTGCGACCTCAGTGTCAACAACCCATACATGCCGTGATGCCTCAACTTTATCTTTCAGTAAGGTGTTGCTATAAGAAGTGAAGAGGTTAAAACGCTTCTGGAACCTCCACACCTCATATATCTTCAGTATTCTGCATTCACGACGAACGGCTAATTCCAGCTCAAGACTCGTAAAAACACCACGGATTTTTCGTTGATTAACTGTATTACACTCGCCGGTGTTCTCTGCACGCTTGACGCACAGGGGAAACATAAGCTTGTGATCTATGACAACGGGTAAGATGGGCATCCATTAAATTGAATCGTTACACCCTCCGTACCTGGAAAGTATAGTTTGAAAGGGTTTGTTCTACCTCCAAACAGTTACCACACTTGAGAGGGTCCACCACATTGAGCGTTTGATAGCCCATATTTCATCACGGTACTGCTCGTTGGTCGCCATCCACTCATCGTACTCGTGTTCCCATGATATCCTATGAGTGAATTGTGAACTTAAAAGCTGGTCACGAGTACGGGTCCAAGCCAGACTATCGGTAGGGGGTCTACCGTGGAAGTCTCCTGTGATACCACACTCAGGACAAGGACATTCGTGGAAGGAGTACACTGTCTTCTCACCGGTGCAGCGGTACTCACGCAGCCCATCAACCCAGAAAACCCGACCACTGATCTTAATAGCCACCTCTGCCGTGTTGCGTGTGTATTTTATGCGTATATAAGTATATTGTTGTAAATGTTTGAGCCAGTAAAGGGCTTTATACCAATAACTGGGTAGTTTGTTTCTGGTTATGATGGCAAGTGTATCTTTTGGCATGAAGTGCTTCTTGAACACTGAAGCAAAGTAAGGCAATCGTGGTTGCAGCCTGCAGTGGATCGCAATCAAAACGGGTAATATACATGTTTCTAAAAGTTGGGAAACATACTCTAAGCACATGCACATCGTTCACAAAACATTTGCTATGTTGTACGGATTTTCACCAGTGAAACTGTTGTAATATCGGTCGAAGTCTCGTTCACTCGCACTCATGCCGTCATAGTTAAATTAATGTTTGGGAGGTGGTAGTCCAACGTAATTCAAAGTGTCACGAGTGAGGAATATGTAAAGGAAATACCCTTTTGAAACCTCAGCATCTATCCCCATCACCTTAGGTAGTTTAGCTAACTTATAAGGCGTGAACAACAATGTGTCTTTGAACTGTTACGAGTTTATTACCTCTTTTCAAAGAGTCGCCCGTGAATATCGCTGAGGTCTCTTGTTCAAGCAGTTCCTTATAAAGAAAATGTGTATCAAACTTTGCTGTGCTATCCACGAGCAACTTCATGGGTGATTCTGACATAGTCGTCTTAAAAATATTGGTACGTTTACCATACTTGCGACAGTCATCATACTCAACATTCGAACATTCGTCGTAGAGAGTTTGACTCACGAGTAAATGAAGGATAACTTCTTTCGTCTCAGGGCTAATGTAAGTCTTTATGTCGTAGTATACAGTAATGCACGTTTTATTTTTTGGTTTGGCATCTTTCATATAACAAACATGTTCCAGCCCATCCGCCTTATAATCCTTTGATACGTAGGGCAATGAATTTCATCACATCTATGTTTAAATTTCTCTCTCTCATTCATTGTATGAAACATTCCAAATTTACAAAGTTTCTACATATACCAAAATTGCTGTTTGAAAAACGTAACAAACGTAACGAAAAAACATTCTGTACCAAGCACATCTGGCCTAAAAAGAGAAGAAGAATGGGTAAAACAAGTTTAGCTCCATCCAAATTATATATATATAATTTGGTGGTGGACCGGATATCCGCATCATCTTTAACATCCGCATCCGCACTTCTAACTGCGGATGTTATGCGGATATTACCTCTAATGAATTATGGAATTTACAATTAAATTAGCTTATAAAGTAGTTTATAAGGCCCAGTCATGCACATTTCATGTAAAGTATTAATTATTAATGAACAAACAAATATATAAACCTCAAAATATAAATAGCTGGTAACACAGAAAATCGAATGAAACTTGTTTCATTGAATTTTCTGTGGCTGAAACTCTTGAGAAAGTTATTATTTTTATCATAATGAAAACATTAATATTAATTTTAATCCTTATGCATTGCCTGCCATAATGGTAATATCACAAAATTTAATTTTTTTTTTCATATATTCATAATTCTATATTATATAGATAGATTAACTAAATATCCGAATCCGCATCTGCATATGTTGAAAAACTGACATCCGGTCCACCACTAATATATATATTATAAATTTTTACGTAGGAAAGAGGGGCCAAAGGCGAACGCCCTAAAAAATACTCCCTCCCCCCCTACAAAAGGAGAAGGAAAGACTAAATCATGGTCCAGTTTTCGAGATGCCTGAACACTGTTTGAGAGATCAGAGGTTATACACAGGGCCGTTTCCTGACATAAGCAGACTAAGCGGCCGCTTAGGGCCACGCTGCTACTAGGGGCCCCTAGACAGGCTCCCAGGTCATAGCTCAGTGGGCAAGAATAGGAATATAGCTGGTTATTAGTAATATTATTGTTATTATTAATATTATTATTATTATTGTCGTATTAATTAAAGTTTTTGTATGAGACAAATGTGATAAAACGGAGACAAACGAAACGTTTTGGTCGTTGTGTGTAAATAACTATCGTGAGATCTTATTTCTATATTATTTAACTTTATTCTTACTATATGCTTATACTTTCCTAAATGCTTAATTTTCTGAGGTGATGTAGTAAGGCGTGAGTTGGTGGATGGAGGTGTGGGGCCTCAAATGGGTATACTGCTTAGGGCCCCCTAATGGCTAGAAACGGCCCTGGTCATACACATGGAAGAGATGAATTGAGGAAGGTTGTTCAAGACTTGTCCAACTGAGTAGATGAAAGATTCAGAATACCGTTTAACCCCTGTGTTAGAAAGTTGGACAGAAAAGGAATGAGGATGTGTCGACAGTCTGGTGATGCATGTTCTCCTTAAAGGATGAGGCATAAAGTTAGGTGTTCAGAAGAGCAGTGTCTGTTATAATAGCGATAGTAGAGAGAATAAGACAACAGTGGGGCAAAGAGAGGGATTCAAGGCAGTCAGCACTCAGTACTCCAAACGGGGGTACAAGCGAGCAACATCCCTGTACAGAGAAGCAACTGAGGGGGTGAAGAAACCGTGGGGTCTGTACAACACGACCAACCTCCTAGAAGCTGTTTTATAGAGTATATGTGATCTTTCCTGGAAAGATCACAAGAAAGGGAAACCAAAAATGTTGAGAGGAGAAAGGACTGAGTTGTGTATCGCTGAAGAATAAGGGGATACTTGTGTAGAAAATTATGACGAGAAGACAGATAGAAGAACTGAGTTTTTGAGGCAGTGAAAGCCCCAAGGTTTTCTCTGCGTCAATCAGAGAGAGTAGAAAAATCAGAGGACAGGTGCACCATAACTATCTCTCGCGAAGCATGGAGTGCCTGTTGTGAGGGATGCTTTGTGAAGCGGTGAAGAAGTGAAGGGTGGACTCATTGGAATAGGAGTAGATAGGCCAGGAAGTTCAACTTTAAAGATCACTGACAAATAAATGATAGAGTGGGTGACAAGACAGAGTCTCTGAGTAACACCACTATTATTAGCTTTAGAAAAGTAGGGGCCACTACAAACGCAGCTATACATCGGTCTGGAAAGAAATCAGGGTTGAAGACATAGAAGGACTGAAACCGAGAGAGGGACAGTTTGGTAATTAGGAATGTGTGTTTGACTAAAACTTTTGTATGTCCAACACAATAGCAAAGGTTTTCACCGAAATCCCGAAAGGCGGATGATCAAGAATCGTAGAGATATGCAAGAAGATCGCCAGTGGAGCGAGCCTTACGGAACCCATAATAACGATCTGAAAGAAGATTGCGAGTCGAGGCCTAATAGGCAGAAAAGACATCTTTGGAAGAGATTCTAATTTCTCACATAATTAAGTCAGAGTGGGGAGGAGATGGAGGAACAGCAGCGGTAGCATCCAGGGTTGGGTTGGTGGCGAAATTTGAGCGAAGAGTTCAGCTTTATCAGGAGAAGAGACGGTAACCGAGTTGTCGGAATGGAAAAAAAGGAAGAAAAGAAGTAAAGTTATTGGGGAGGTGCCTGAAAGAGCGAGAAGAATAGTGCCTTTTTGTAGACAGGGGCTCATGTATAAAGTGTTGATAAAAGCTGTTTATTTATATATACAGGGTGTCCCATAAGTCAGGCATCATAGGAGAAATTCATATTTTTCTATTTCTATAAACCATAATTCATATTTTTCTCTTTCTACAGGCCATAATGTCTGTGAGCAAGGAAGAACGAATCCAGATAATTCTACTCATAGGAAATCGGAGTCAGAGAGAGGCCGCTGCTGAATTTAACAGACTGCATCCAGACCGCGAGCCAATAACACTGTGTTAGCAGACTTGTTGCAAAGTTTAAGGAAACAGGATCCATAGAAGATAAACCACGCAGTGGACCTTCAAGGAAGTCCACTGACGATGATACAGCGACTGCTATCCTGGCTCATTTTAACAGAAGTCCCAATAAGTCTCTTCGGCGATTGTCCGCCGAGACAGGTGTCGAAAAGTAGCATCCATCGCATTCTTCAGGCTCACAAATGGCATCCATATAAACTTCAGATCCTACAGAAATTAAGCGAAGATGATCCCGACCGGCTGATGGAATTTTGTGAATGGGCTACGGAACAATATGCTCGGGATGCCAATTTCCCGTCCACCATTCTGTTCAGTGACGAGGCTGTTTTTTATGGAAATGGTGAGGTAAATCGACAGAACACCCGCTACTGGTCTCAAAACAACCCTCACTGGTATACCTCTTCAAAGGAACAAGGTGCATCTCGGGTGATGGTATGGTGTGGCATTTGGAAGGATCGCATCATAGGCCCCCTCTTTTTCGATGAACATGTCACTGAAGGCACCTACCTACGTATGCTCAAAGAAGAAGCATTTCCCAGTGTCTTGAACGAAGAAGGAAATTTCCCAACATGGTTCCAGCAAGACGGCGCTCCTGCACATTACAGCACCCAAGTAAGGGAATACCTGTACCAACAATTCCCTGGTCACTGGATAGGACGTCGAGGGCCTGTGAAATGGCCAGCTAGAAGCCCGGATCTCATGCCACTAGATTTTTATCTCTGGTGCCACTTGAAAGCGCTCAGAGAAAATTAGGAGTGTTGAACATTTGCGGCAGCGCATTATTGGGGCATGTAACACCATTACTCCTGACATCATTCACCGTGTGCTTGCTGACTGGGTATCACGTCTGAATTTGTGTATTGAAAACAATGGTGGACATATTGAGCACGTTCTGTAAATAAAAGCTTTTGTTTTGCCTTTTTTTATTATTTTTCCTATGATGCCGGACTTATGGGACACCCTGTATATTTTTTCCACGATTCTTTTACGGCTAGCTAGAACAGCGTGTTGTCCAAGTGTTTTGGTTCTTCTAGCGGAGTGTGGCAACTTGGGAAGGCTTCTCCCTCTCACCTTCGATGTTTAATGTACAGCATATGCTGATGGGTTAATTGTTTCACTTAATGAATCGTAAGTTGGCTGTTGTATAGATAAAATTAAGATAAAAACTTAGTCTAACAATGATATGGTGTTAATAAGACGACCTGTTAAAAGTTTGAAATGTCTTCTAAAAATCTGCGAATTATGCTCACGGAACTGGTAGCCTTTTAATGTTATAGAAACAGAGTTTAATCAAATCCAACCGAAAAATTCTAATCAGTTAGTTGATATTAGTTTCTAATGACGGATGAAACGATAGAGGAAGTACAATAATATAATTCAAGTATTTGGGATCAGATTATCATCAGCTCTTTCAGTAATGATTCGCATGTAAGGCAACAATGCCGAAGACTGCTTTAAAACAAATATAACTATAAGCAACTTCCAGTTTTGTACAAGTGAAGCTAAAGATACTAATTTTTGTACTTTCTGCACTAATATTCATGGGTAGCAACTCTGGGTTAATTATATAAAAAAGGTTCCTACAGAACTCTCAAATTGTTTTATAATAGATTATAAACTACTAGCTCACATGTCCTCAACATGACCTTTGATGGTATGAAAACGGGACTGAATGATTGTGTACAAATGTGCCCACGAAATTTTGAGCGATGTTCACACTTTGATTGGTGGAGAAACTCCAACACTCTCTATAAATGTTAAGTAAACGAACATTAATTCTATAGACTATAGAATTAATGTTAATTAATCAATGTGGATCTAGTTAAGTGAGGGTGACTGTTAATTTCAATGGGGCTTATTTCAGCGTTAATATGCCAGATATTGCCAGTGACCCTTGTTTATTATTTTGCAAGCTTCATTCTTAATCTAAAATTTTATTTTTATAAATATTTTGTTTATAGTTCATTAATTTTTTTTAAGTGAAACATTTGGTAAAAAGAAGCGTCTCACTATATCATTTTTATAAAGTCTGTGCTGTAGAAACCCACATTCACGCACTGGGGATCAGCTGAGGAGTTCACAAACATACAAACATTGGTTCCACACAACTGCCATTTTGAATGGAGTTTTAAGGCAAGTTTTTTCCTTCATCGAAGTTTGGGAACTTATGCTTCCAAAAAAACTTGGAAAGTTGCAATTTCGTACTCTGCTTTAATCACAATTGTTTCTCAAATCGGTGGTTTTGCAGAATCTGCTGACGATTGTACCGACACAATCGATATAACACTGGATGACAAAAAATAACTTTTTTTTTTTTGGTCATGAACAAAAATGGGTGGATCTTAGGTTTTTTTTTTTTTTTTTTTTACCGCGGAATTCAAAAATGGCCTCAAAATTTTGTCTATCACCCACCAATATTGATTGAATAAAAAATGAAATGTAGACTATTTATGGACGAAATAGCAATATTAAAGTAGAAAATGCATATTGAACTCGTCTAAAATGTTCATTGAGCGAAATAAAGTGGGTAACTGACAAATGAAAGTCAACAGTGACGTGCAGCAACTTACAAGCAGAGGGGGAGCAAGGGGCAAACCCCGCCCCCTTCCTATTCTGACTCAAATCCTAAGTAATGTAAATTCGTGTGTTACTCTAAAACTGCGGGTGATAGAAAAATTCCATTTTCATTCCCGTAATCAACGTAAAAAATTACATATAGTTCAAGTAAAAATATATCTGTGACAAAAACTTTGTTGACTACTGTAACCAGAACCGATTTCCAATTACGGACCATTTCATTATTTATTTAAAAGTGTTTGTACCATTTCGTATCTTCAGACTAAAATTTGTGTGTGTCAGTGCAAAACATGAAGCCTAAAGCCTTCCATCGTTGTACTACTACTTACTAAGATTTTGCCAGCTGCATTGAGTGAAACCCGGATTGTTTTAGAAAAAACTGTCAGGCCTTAGGCCTAAGTCTGTAATGTAGGCTTGGCTTTGTTGCTCCCTAACTTTTAACTTAACCCTACATGCAATTCGTATAAATGTACTATGTACTGTCAGGGGCGTAGCTAGCCCTTTTTAATGTGTAAGCACCGAGGGGTGAAGCACGGAGCTGGGGGAAAATGTGGAAGGGGGCTGTTCCCCCCTCTACTGCTGAAGGAGAAAATTAAATGCAGATTCCTGTAAATGGTCTCTGGTGCACTAAAAATTAGGAATTTAGGGTAGAAGTCAATGGTTATTCAATCAACTGAGATGGAAAATTCACTTTTATTCAGAGCACAGGATAAAAACAGTATTGGGACAAAGTAGTGTATTTTGCAACTTGTAATAATTATTATCCTTAATAATACAGCACACCTAAACTATTGGAAGCTGTTTTGGAAAGAGTATATGTGAGCTTTCCAGAAAAGATCACGAGAAAAGGAAATACAAAGAATCTTAAGAGAAGAAGAAGGATTGAGTTGTGTGTTGTCGAAGGTAAGGGGATAGTCGTGTGGAAGATTGTAACGAGTAGACAGATGGAGGAACCGAATTTTTAAGGTACTGGAAGCCACAAAGTTTTCTCTGCCCCACTCAGATATAGCAGAAAGATCAGAGGTCAGGTGTTCCATAGCCGTCCGACGCGAATCATGGAGTGACTGTTGAGAGGGACGCTTTGGGAAGTGGGTGGAGAAGTGAAGAGTGGAATTATCGGCATCGGAGTGAATAGGAGAGGAAGTGCGAATTAAAAGATCATTAATAAATAACAGGAAAAAGAGTAGGTGACAGGACAAAACCCTGAGGAACACCACTGTTAATAGCTTTAGGGGAAGAACAGTGGGCATAGGCGTACGGCACCTAATCTTTGGGGGGGGGGGGGGGGGGGGGGGGGGGGGGGGGGTGGGGGGGGGGGGGGGGGGGGGGGGGGGGGGGGGGGGGGGGGGGGGGGGGGGGGGGGGGGGGGGGGGGGGGGGGGGGGGGGATATATAGGAAATTAGGATCATCACAGGCTCAGGCTCCCTCACTCCAACAGGCCATTAGAAGCACTAACATTAACAAAGGATACGTGTCATGCTTTGCAAAATTGTACGATTTTTCTTTTTTTGTATGCAACTTCCATGATGTATTGTAATCCCTACCAGTACTTAGTTAATTTTGATTAATAGGGCATAAGACTATATCAAATATTTTAATAAGGTATTAGTACCTTACCTAATTATAAAAATTTCAACTTACCAAGTAATTCAATATTCATGATAAGCTTAGAAAGCAATTCTCACAAGATTTAGATATTCTTTTGAATTTTTAAGCAAAGTCTTATAGCCCCTATTTAGACTAAATACCATAGTAAAATCTAGATTAAACCTGGAATAAAAAATAGCCTATAAGTAGTACTTAATAACAGCTAATAAATAAAAATATTAAATTATCTTATAACTTTCTGATCCTGAATTTATAATATGATATAAGGCTAGCATTTCTCCAACTTTTACAAGCTATTAATTTTTTCATTTTGCCCGAATGCAGAGCCAGTTTGCCTGAATTCAGCCCCCCGCCCCCCGGCTCGTACGCTATGGATGGAAGTATAGAAACCGAAGGAGGTTAGTTTCGAAATTAAAGATTTGTGCCAGACTCTATCAAAAAGTTTCGATATGTCTAGCGTAATAGCAAAAATTTCACCGAAATCCCGAAGGGAAGATGACCAACAGTCAAAGATATATGCAAGAGATCGCCAGTAGAGCATTCCTCGCGGAACCATGCTGACGATCTGAAAGAGGATTGTGAGAAGAGAGGTGTTTAAGAATCTTCCTATCAAGGAAAGATTAAAAAACTTTGGAAAGGAAAGAAATCAAAGCAATTGGACGATAGTTGGAGGGTTGAGAGCGGTCATCCTTCTTTGGAACAGGCTGGATGTAAGCGAACTTCCAGCAGGAAGGAAAAGTACCAGATGAGAGAAAAAGACGAAAGAGTTTGCCTGGACAGGGTGTTAGCACAGAAGCGCAGTTCTTAAGAACACAGGAGGAACACCATCAGGACCGTACGCCTTCTTAGAGTTGAGCCCAGATAGGGCAGAAAGAATATTTTTGGAAGAGATTATAATTTCAGCAGGGATGGGAAATCGGATCGGATTCGAATCGATAATCGGAATTAATCGATATTTTTTGAGAAATCTGAATCGAAAAAAAATTCGAATCGAAAAACGGGCGCGGATCTGAATCGAAATTTTAATCCGAATCGAAAAGAAACGATGAATCCGAATTCGAATTCAAATCGATAAAAAATATGGATCCGGATTTTAAAAATTTGGTTATAACTTATAGATAACATAAGGCTTATTAACGTTTCCGGTTTCACCACAGGTAAAGACTGACCTTTCCGAGAATCTGTTTGCTCGGACAAAAATCATACTAATCCTATACTCCATCCATTAAGGTGCTAATCCTAATCCTTAAATTTTGGTATTATCCGAGTGTGACAATTTCACACGCTCCTCAAAGAAATAACCTTTTGCCTTCGAACATTGAAAATATCTTAGTTGTCAGGGCTAATTTTAATTTGTAAATTTGTATCTATACAGTGGATATATTTCTTAAAGTATTATCATATTTTAATTTTTATGTATGCTATAATTAATATTTTGTATATATGAGCCTTAATTGTTTAATAAATTAGCTATATGATGAATGATTTTTTTTTGCACCTTATTAAGAGTAAATCTAAAGTTATTACTTAGATCGTTAATAGACTGAGAATTATCTGTATTATTTATTAAAAATGAAACTTATTAATAATAGCCACCCCTTGACTAAAACAACGATGATAGGTATAATTTTATTAAATGAACTCATAAAAATCAAGAAAAATTAGGCCTGGATCCGAATTGGATTCGAATCGGATCGAAAAAGAAATAATCCGAATCGGAAAAAAATTCGAATCGATAAAAACCGAAAAATTTGAATCCGAATTCGAATCTATATTTCTAATTGCGTGAAAATCGGATTCGAATTTGAATCGAAAAAGATTTCGATTTCCCATCCCTGAATTTCAGACATAATTAAGTCAGAGAGAGGAGGAGACGGAGGAACAGCACCGGAATCGTCCATGATTGAGTTGTAAGCGAAAGTTTGAGCGAAGAGTTCAGCTTTGTCAGGAGAAGAGACGGCAACTGAGCAGGGGCGTACCGAGGAGGAGGCGACAGAGGCGGTCGCCCCACCCCCACCCCTTGGGCCTTGTACGGGTGTCTATTGATGTGCTTATCTCTATAACTATGTACTTAAGTTTGTACATACAGTTACAGAGATAAGCAGGTTTTGTTTTATTTTGTATATTTTATAGTAAGAATACATTTTAAATTATTATGAATTTATTCTATATGCATTAATATAAAATACTAATACTGAACCTGTCATCTCAGGCCAGTGTTGCTAGGTAAAAAATTGAAAACCCGCCAAATCATGCTTAAAAACCAGCCCAAAAGCAGCCAAACCAAGCTATATTATATATATATATATATATATAATAGCATTAAACCTGCTTGGTATACACACACACACACAACACACCTTTGTTTTAGTTACTCACACACTAAAAAAATTGCATGTATTGGTCACCGATACATGCAAATTTTTTAGTTTACAGTATTTGTATTTGTTGAATATTCAAACTTTCCGCTATTAGTCAAAAAGACATTATCTGAATTTAAAACAGTAAAAAATTCGCCAACCCGCGACTGTAGATTTTACCCGCCAATTAGTCTTAAAACCAGCCCAATTTGGTGAGAAAACCGCGGACTTGGCAACTGTATTCCAGGAATCCTTAGGGCTGTTCACTGTGATTTTAGTTCTGTTTAGTTCTATGCTCTGTATTGGCGATTTGTAATTCTTGTAATTGTTATCAAGTGCTTCTGTGACCTGCATTGTACGAGTATACTCGTACATTGTGAAGTTAGCTGCTATCATGGATCTTCATCATTATTTCAAAAGAAAAAAAAATGAGATGCAAATATGAATGAAGCTGATAATTAATTTAATCAGAGTAAATTTGCCAAATATAGACTTAGTCAAATTGACAATTTTGAATAATCTTCTGTGGCAAATAGTACACAGACCAAGACTTCAAATTCTGGTGTCCCAAGTGCATCTAGTGATTATGCAGCATCAGCAAGCAGTTCGTCAAACCTGAATATTGGCTCTAGTAAATGTTTATATATATACATACTCGTATGGTATACACACACACCTTTGTTTTAGTTACTCACGCCCCCCCCCCCCCCCCCTTTGACCAAATCCTGGGTACGCCCCTGCAACTGAGCCATTGGAATGGAAAAGAGGAGGGAAAGAAGATGAAGTAAAGTTGTTGAAGAGGTTCTTATCTAGATGTCAGAAAGAACGAGAAGAATTAGAAATAAGAGAATTGGATATATTTTCACATTTTTGTCTGATGAAGAAATTTTTGGCGAGTCGAAGAACAGATTTTGCACGATTCCGGGCAGAAATATAAGCTGAGTGAGAGTCAGGAGTTGGATGGCAACGGTACCTTCTGAGAGACGCCTCTTTGTTGCGGATAACATTAGAAAAAGTAAAGTTAAACCAAGGTTTTTTGCATTAGTAGTAGGAATAGAATATGACGTGTACGCCTCCATGCCCGAGAGAAACACATCCGTGATGCACTGAGCACACTCGGAAGGGTCCCGGCCACGGAAGCAGTGATCATTCCATGGGAAATCACACAAGTACTGCCCAATAGCCTCCCAATCAGCGACGTCAAAGTGTCAAAGGCACCTCCTCTTGAGTTTCCAAAGGCCGAATTGGAGCGATAGGACAGGAAACAGATATAAGATTGTGGTCGGAGTAGCCCAACGGAGGAAAAAATTCGACAGAGTAAGAAGAATGAAAGGTAGGAAATAAATCCAGAATGTTGGGCCTATCTCCAAGGCGATCGGGGATACGAGTAGGGTGCTGTACAATCTGCTCTAGGTCATTTAGGATAGAAAAGTTGTAAGCTGGTTCACCAAGGATGTTAGAGAAATGGGAGGAAACCCAAAGGTGGTGGTGAACACTGAAATCTAAAATGAAGATTTTAGCAAAGGGAGAGCGGGATAGAATGTATTGTACTTTGGGAGTGAGGTAGTCAAAGAATTTTGAATGGTCAGTAGAATTAGGAGAAACGTATACAGCGCAGATGTATTTAGTTTGTGAGATTGGCATGTAAGCCGTAGCCAGAGGTTATAGAATTCGGAAGATTCGAATTCGGGAATACGAGAACAAGTTAGGTTCTTGCGTACATATACGCAACATCCAACTTTGGGGCGAAATTTAGTATAGAGAAAGTGAGAGGGTACAGAGAAGGGGTTGCTGTCAGTCCTCCCAGACACCTGAGTTTCAGTGAGGAAAAGAAGATGAGGTTTAGAGGAGGAGGTGGTGGTGTTCAGCAGATTGAAAATTTGATGAAAGGCTACGAATGTTGCAGAAATTAATGAAACGTGAATCAGGCAGAGCCGCGGAGGCCCAGAACATCTCGAATGGGCGGTAGCAGATCCAGCCTCGCTACTCGAGACTGCGTTCCCGGTATCGGCAGCGGGGAAGCCAGAAGTGAGGACATTTATGGTCCCCTCCCCAGGAAACTCCGAGGCTCTTGAAGTTGCCATTTTTTTTAAAAATTTTGAAAAGGTTATGTAGTGTGTAAGATGCATGTATATGTACTGAGGAATAGGGAGAGAAGCGTGTGTTTGAGAGCATGCTGGACTACCGACAGGGTAGATGAGACACGGAAAAAGATCAGCTAAGGAGGACAGTGACAGGAGAAACGGGAGTTCCAGCACGTCCTATCTTCTGTCTAACGTCCCCTTAGGAGTAATTCCCTGGCCGATTTATCTCTACAATCTCCTCCTATAAAATGACAAATACTATAGTTTTTCTTTTTCATGATGGAAGCCCAACGTCAGTGACCCGTTGCCCGCGTTGGGCTTCCATCATGAAAAAGAAAAACTATCGTATTTGTCATTTACCATTACTTACTTATTCGGACTATAGTGGATTTAATTTTTCCCAGAAGAGTTCCTTGTTCCATGCACGTTCTTTGTGTGTAACATTTATATATCCTGCTGTAGCGTAGTGGCTAGCGCCCTCACCTTCTGCTCGCCCTGGCGTGCGTGTTCATGCATGAGATATATATATATATATTATATATACAGGGCGTCCCAAAAAAATGTACACACACTTTAAATACTTATAAAGGCAGTGTTTATTAAAATAAATTTCATTTTCAAAATGTAATAGAATCTACAGACATTATTTAATTGTTTTGTCAACACCTGTTTTCAAACTGACGTCCGTTCTGGTCCAGGCACTGCTGATAACGCGAAGCAATGGAATCGCAAACATCACGAAACATTTCGTTTGGTATTTGTGTGCATTCTCGTTCAATGGCTGCTCTCAATTCAGCGACTGTTGCAGGTTTTATAGCGTAGAGTTTGTCTTTTAAGTATCCCCATAAAAAAAAGTCTAGTGGTGTGAGGTCTGGTGAACGCGGAGGGTATTCTACGAAACCCCTTCGTCCAATCCACATCCACATCGTGCCAAGTACCACTCGCAATACTCCACTCTTCGGTCCGGATCATCATCATCTTCATTAATAGCATGGACTAATCTTGGAATGTAACTTTTCCATTGACAGCGCTTCAAAATGCGTTGGACAGACGATTCTGAAATTCCTACCTCACGACTCGCTTGCCGCACAGATTTTCTTGGACTTTGGTGATACGTTTCCAGTACTCTTTCTTGCTTGTGGGGCTTGTCGATGTCCGTGGTCTTCCGGAACGCTTCTTGTGGACATTCTGAACAGTTCCATCGGCTTCAAACTTATCTCTAATTCGAGTGATGGTAAGTCGCGTTGGTGGATCTGTTTGAAACTCCCTCCTAAACTGTCTTTGCACTTCAACTGCGTTTTCACACTTCCAGTAGCATTTTAGAATGAATTTCCTTTGTTCAAAGCTTAGTCTGACTGCCATTATTAATTCTAATGGGTTTAACTTGGAAAGAAAGAAACATCAATTGAGCTATCAGCTGTTAAAGTGTGTATACATTTTTTTGGGACGCCCTGTATATATATATATATATATATATATATATATATATATATATATATATATATAATATATATATATATATATCGTTCCTAAATACTGCCCTCATGATATTTCTACATTAAGCATAAACCGTAAATTTTTCTCTACATAATTGAATAAGAAGAGACGAATCGTGCACGAGTCTTTTACCCTGGCAAAGGACTGACTCCAGTGCACGGAATGGCACTGATTGTAATATCTATTGAAGGGCGGTAACCCTAACTTAATTTGAGGGAACAAGAGCAGTTCCTGGATTTCTCATAGTCGATATATTGATCTAGAACAAGAATGGTAACAGGCAGTTTCACACACACCACTTTACAAAAGCTATGAAACAATTGTACGGAACTACGCGCGCGCGCGCACACACACGCACGCACGAGCACACACACACACACACACGGGATTAACTTATTTTTACTTAATTTTTCTAGTATCAGTCTTATCACGTGTTTGTGTTTAATCTCGCATTTTACGAATCTATAGCATTATATACTGTGTGTATATATATATAATATTTTATTCAACTTTGTTTTTTTGTATAACATTTTACGAGTATGTAGCTGCTATATGTAGTATTAAGGAAATATATTAGTTGGTAAAGTGAAGCAACTAGAGGGGCTGTTGAGGATACTCTAGTTTCGTGGTTGGTTCAGAATGATAACCGAGCTAATGTACCATAGGTTACAAAAGTCAGAATAAACTGGCCGTACGGTATAGGTATGGTGACTATAGGCCTTGCACTTTGGTAGCGACGGTGGTTCGTGTCTTACTATTTTTTTTCAAATTCACCATATGCCGATACATAAATCCACCTGAAACTAAAACTTATTAATAGGTCTACCCACGAATACACTATCAAATACTAATTTTGAACTTGGCAAATAACTTCTGCCTGTATACACTTAATCAATCCAGTTACAGCCGACAACACTATCTTCACCGGAAATATGGTATAGGATCGTCCCAGTCTTGGAGATCTGGTGATTTTAATAAAAATGATACATACTCGGAAGATCACAAAGGATCCATTTCACTGCTTATTCACAATATTAACAGCTGTGTTAGCGTTAATTAACTGTACACTCTGCACACTCACCAATCTTCCTTAATTTCCAACACCCACACACTCGCTGCGAACCTTTTATTTTATACAATTTCGAGTGTAAACCAAGAACTAAGTTTAAAGCGGGACACTCAACATAGCAAAAGGCATCTTTCAGTCTCTGAAGAAAAAGAAATTTAGTAGTTAAAAACCAGTCACTTACTTCTAGACATTGTGGTTCATGGAGCTCAAAGATCTGGACCCAAATTCTCTACCGCAGATGTAACAAATTTTCAGAGGTCCGGTGCCAAGCCTTTCGCCGGAAGCAATCCTTTTGTTCATTCGAATTTGAGGGTACCATTTCGGTAAGGACGTCTTTCTTCTCCTCGTCCTGCTGCTTTTTTGTCACTGGTTTGCGTGATTTCGATTTTTTATCGACACTGGTAGATTCATATATTTCAACCAAATCCTTCTTCTCTTTTAGCTTCGATTTTTCTTTTCGATGAAGTCCTTCAGTGACGAGGTTTCATGATGGGAAGAATTTTCCAGACTTTTTGGTGGGTTTTTGCCCTTCATTTTGCTTCTCTTTTCGGAATTTTTGGTGTTCTTTTGTTTATTTTTGTTGGTGGGGAGACGCTTTGATATTTCTTCCGGGGGATTTTCGGAAGATTTTGAATCGAAATTTCTACTTTTGTACTTCAAAGCCGTAGGTTTAGTAACTATAAGTTTACTAATAGTTTTATAAGGCGTCTCTTTACTGTTCCTATCTTTAGATAGTTTATCTTTTGCTTTAAATATGGACAAATGGCGCGGATGGCTGTGGAATCTTTCTGGATTTTGTTCTTTCCCGCACGTTTGGCAAGGTTCGGGAATCTAAGAAATAACGAAAGGCGATGTTAAGTGCAATTAAAGTTGTTAATCTTTAAAAAAATAAAACCTAACGTAAACCCTTTTCATATAAAGATTTTACACGTAAAGTATAAATATTTACATATAAAATATTTATATGTAAATATAAATATTTACATGTTAAATATTCTTTAAACGTGTTCAACATCGAAATATCTTTATCGCTGACAGAAAATTGATTTGATTTCGCGAGTAATTTGGGGAAAAAAAAAAAAAAAAAAAAAAAAAAAAAAAATTGATTAAATGCAGTTCATTAAATAATTACTTTCGATAAATTAGCAAATGTGTTTCTTAAATCTTACCTTAATTTTTTCTTTAGTTCCGAGTATTTCCTCGGTTAAAAGAAGTCTTTTCCTAAGTGGTAAAGTACTTCTAATCGTGGCTGTTCTGCCCCGCCGTGGAAGGGGGCGCGAAGTAGAGGGAGTGATCACGGGAACAGCTATATGGCTGGAAGGCCTCTTCAGTCGCATAGTTGAAGGTCGCTGACGAGTAAAGCGCTGACGAGTAAAGCGTCAATCATTAGGAACATTATAGAACAAAAACATTAAGAGAAGGAATAAAACTTACAATCAAATTCTTACGTATTATCACTAACAATTAGGGCGCCAATTTAAAGAAAACTTATTTACTAAAAGTATCACAATCGGACCTTTTCCTTCTTCAGGAAGAAAGGAGGAACTGACTAAAGTTTTACGGGGGAGTTAGAACAAAAGCTATTAAAATTCAAGTTCCAAGAAATATCTTGGCATTAAATTAAAAATTAAAAAGAGAGGCTGGAGAACGAGTCAGGTATGAAGGGAGAAAGATCAAAACCTTTTCAAAGAATGGCATCGCAAACGATCGCGAGTGAATACTATTCGCTTTACTTATTATCAGTTTAAACAGTCAAGGGAGGGGAAGGGCTACGTCGTGGGTATTGTCGTAACACCTCTTCCCGGTCGATCGGCGAAGTTAAGCTGTATTGGATCTGGAGAGTAGCTGGATGGGAGACCGTCCTCCGCTTCCAGATTATGTAGCGACCCGTGTTCGGATTCCACGTAAAGCTGTCGGTCCCCTCCATCATATGGCTTTAGGTATTTTGCAAGGAGGCTAAACAACCCCATCAATACAGTCAAGAGGGCGAGCGGTCAATACGGATACAAGAATTATAGTCTCGTTTACTGCCATAAACTGAAGTCAAGTACACCGAAGGAAAATGTTAACAAAGATGGAGGGGCCAAGAACGGCGCAAAATTAAACATAACCTACCCTTCTGTTTTCACTCTCCGATTCTCCTGACGTTACGTCTTCCTCGCAGGGGCTTTTGCTACTCATGGAGGAGGAAGAAGAGGAACTGAAGTCGCTCGAGTAGTCGCTGGATCCTTTTTGCTGGTTTTTGGAGAACAAGATTTTCCATCATCTGACGAGACATCTTGCTCATGTCAATCTCATCCTTCATTTTTAAGTCCAAAACCTTTTGAGGAAAGGAGGATAAAGGTTTCAAGGCTGAATTGGGATTTGTTGGCTGTCAATTCGGTAATGTGTTCATCGAATACTCGATCGATTCACTGATTAACTCTTCCTCGAGTGATTTTGTTTTTCCTGTTCTTCCAAAGAAGCGTGTTTTATTTTCATTAATAAAGTCTTAACATCCCCAGAAGTCCGTTTTAAATCTACGGATCAAACACCGAATTTACAGCACTTCGTCTACTCGTTTTGCAATTTCTGATTTTATTTAAATACTCGATTCGTATAATGATTATTCTGTAGATATAAAACTCGTAAGTCAGTCATAATTGACGTTCACTATCATCACCATACTGTTGAGGAATCAAAGTATTGAAAAATGACCTTCATCATTAGTTTGTTTCGTGTAATGAAGCACAAAAATCAAGTAGTGAAGAATCAAACTTTAACTCTTACACTAAGTCGACTTTTACCTTTGGTTTATCCAAAATGGCGGTAGATGGGCGACTTAACTTCCTCCTTTCCATGAATGTGGATGACTGAGGACGGTCCCCTCGCTCGGAGCCATTTGGGTTTGGTTTTTGCGAACCGAGTGAGGGAGAGTCGACCTTTGAGTGGTTGGAGGGAGGGGACGGAGTTTTCTGACGGTCTCTTCTGCATAGGAACAAGAGCAATTGAAATAAAATAAAATTACAATTTTATATATACACAATATATAATATATACAGTATATTATATACTGTGTGTGTATATATATATATATATATATATATATATATATATATATATATATATATACACTAAAACTATTAGTATGACCATATTCTTTAATAATAAACAAGAAACACCAAACGTTTCCGAAAAGACACTATCATTGGTGTTAGGTGGAAAAGAAGCGACATTATGTTGAAAACGTTTAAATTAAATATTGAGAGAGAGAGGAGGTCATGATTTTACAGAAGAAACGAATATGGTGGATAGCAATTCCGGAAGGCTATAAAAATGGCAGAAATATGGTACATCACAAATTTGTCACACCCAATGTCGCTCAGCGAAATTAAGCAACACTGGGTCTGCAGAGTAGTTCGATGGGGGACCGCCCTCCGCGTCCAGATTATGTAGCGACCCGCGGTTCGGATCCCGCGTGAAGCTGTAGGTCTCCTCCGTCATACGACCTTAGGTGTTGCGACTGAGGTTAAACAACCCCATCAACCAACCAAACATTTCAAATGTATGAAAGATGGTCAGCGATATTCCGTAAACAGTAGAAACTATTTATATTATACATTACATCAACTTAACTCTTTATGCGCGTCCGGATCGAATAAGTTCCATTTCAAATACACGCATTCAAACTTAACCCCACCAAAACTGCCGTCGTTAAAGGGTTAAAACCCATCTTTAAACACCTAAAAACTCTCAAAACATTTTAAAACGGAATTAATGGCGTCACAATTCTTGGCATGACATTTCATAAGCAGATTTGTCATGCAAGGTTATTATTAGTTTTTGGTCTTGATTATTAGTTTAAATTAGTTGGTTGTTCTCGTGCCAATGTTCTCTTATTGGGAATTTAGATACATTTACTTAAAGGTCCGCTGGTGGTATATGGAACTGCACTCACCCATCCGCAGATTTCATATTAGTGAATAACTTCAATGTATTTCGCGTTACAGTGAACACATTTGAAAAAAATATACACTGAATGAGCACAAATGATCCTGTACTTGGAGTTAATAATGCTAGGGTAAATGGAAGACACAAACCGACAATTTTTGAGAAAAACTAGTAGTGATTTTTACCAGTTTCAGTAGTTCTCTGGGTTACTGTTGTTACCAAGACAGCCGTGAAAGGAAGACCCGCGTTCAATATCTTTATTAATAGTCGAGATTTTCAATTTGGATTCTTAAAGGTTTAGAAATTTGAGAATGATTTCAATGAAGAGTTATTTATGGTAAGAATTCTGGGTAAAGTAATTTCAAGAGCAATTATCTCGTTCAGAGAAGTCTTGTAAATGGTCGAGAGGCCATTGGCTCGGTAATAACTCATACCTTACGTAATCTGTGTAGATGGGGTTTTGGTAAAGCAGTGTATAAAAAATTATTTCAGAGGGTAATTGTTTCTTGGAACTTGGAGAAATGTATGCATCTATGTTGTTTGTTGAGGTGATGATAATGAGGAAGGAGGATCAGAAACTAGCACAGCGCTCAGGACAACTACTGCGGCTCATTGCTCTAACTTCTACATTATCACAGCACCATCGAGAGTCGAGCCACGAACCTCGGTGTCCTCACTTCGCTTACATGGAAACAGTGTTAGCCATGTAGTTTAAGAATTTATTGGTATACTCACGGCTTTTAAATATACCACAATAGTACGAAAATGCCATCCACGTCTCTCGTGTAAACGCATTGGAAAGAAATTGAGCACACACTGCCTTGTTTAACTCATTGCATTTTTTATTATTTTTAATTAATAGGGGAAAATAGTACAGAGGAATGGAGTTGACATGCGCAAGGTCCGCCTGAATAATGTTGACTTGTATAAAGTCGACACCAAAAATTCGGAGCATGCATAAAGTCGAACAGCTCGACCTTATGCAAGTCGATTTAATTCATGTTGCTACTTCAAATTAGGTTAGGTCTGGTTAGGTTAGGCTATAAAGCTTCATTTCAGATCTAAATGTGTATATACGAGTTAGTCACTGTCAGTTAAAATATTAAACTTTTCATTTAGATCTTAAATGCATGAACCCGCGAAAGAACTCGCGAATGGTTGAAAACTGTCATGAAATTAGACTTTGTTCCTATAATTAAATAATCCGAGAAAATATTGGTGAGGCTACTACTGAGGGAAAGACCACATTAATCAATAGTTTGATTACATAGGTTGTTATCGAAAAGAAGCTTGTCCCATATGTAGCCACATTTAAAATATTTAAAAATCCATATTTTATTAAAATCGTTAATAGCAGCATCCTTTCGGGCTGAAATTGGCATTTGGAGTAGTAAAAATCATTAAGGAGGGGCAGAAACTGACACAGCGCTTAGGCAAACTAATGCGACCCATTGTTCTAACTCTGGTATTGTTCCCACCAGCATCATCGGGGTTCGAACCCCCGACCTCAATGTCTTGACTAGTGTTATCCACTAAGCTACGGATGCCGGATGTATTTGGGGTATATATGAAGTAACGTCAGCTCAAAGGATGCCCACTATCTGGGTATGTCCGTTGCTTCTGAAATTGGAACATACCAGACTAGAACAAAATAAATGTGTGCATTTGGGGTATTAATAATCCTTGTATCACATTAGAATGATTTCGAAAATGTGTATTTTTAGTAAGTTTGATAATAACTACAACAAGTATTTAGCGAGAGCCTTACTACTATGTGTCCTATATATGATAAGCACATACCAATGCTAAGTTCATAAAGCGAATTGAAATTTAAGATTCATTTATAGAAGTACAATTGATACAGAAGTGGTTATTTACACAAATGGTTGCGTTTTAGAATAAGTATAAATTCCGCACACAAAATTAATACTAAACTTTGTAATTCCTGTACGGCGTACGCGTACAAGAATACTGCGGTGCACCTTCACCTTTCCGAGTTTCTGACCTGAAACTTCAATGTAAGGAAACTAATTGAGAGTCTACACAAAAAGTAAATGCGATTCACTGATGCTCATTATGATTAATGTAAAAACATTAAATTTGAAGACACGCATCGTCGTCTTTTGAATTTCATTTCTTCCAAGAAAGATTTAATTTGGCATTTTACTGAAGAAAAAAGAATTTAATTTGTTTTTGGTAAACTGGAAATTGCGGCTACAGTTGCACTGCGACATTTCTTGACACTTTTTTCGTAACATTCTCCCATTGGGCTCTCCACTCAAATGACTCTTACCGAGAAACTCCCGACGTTCCCCTGCTCACTTCATTTTCACTCACGAAAACTTTGGTAACCTTTGGTTTGCTTCCGCCCGAATTGTTCATTCTGACGAAGGTCAAGCTTTTCACTCCACCTTAGACCTAGAATTTAACGTGGAATCCGAGCCACGCCTCACCAGCAGCCCAGCGTCTTAACCACTAGGCTACCCAGGGTACCCATTTATCTACCAACCATTTTCTTTTTTCTTTATTGTGTGAAAGGATGAACAGCTGGGTTTTGCTGCGCGCCGGCTGCCGTCACCTGGTCTCGAACCCGGGGCCGATGGATTCGTAGTCAGCGACGCTAACCACTACACCACCGAGGCGCAATAAACGCCCATATATATATATATATATATATATATGAGGGCTGTGACAACTACTTATTCAGTAATCGTTACCTTTTGGAGTAACTGTAACGGTAATTAGTTAAATTTTCCAGCCAGGTAATTGTAACTGTAACTAGTTACAAAAATCATGAATAATTGTAATTTCAACCAGTTACTTTTTTCTGAGGGCAAAAAGTTAGTAGGTAATTTTTTTCACCAGACTTGTTTGATGTACAGTTCCCTGCAATAGTTCCGCTCCACCCTCTCCAAGATGTGGTACCAACGCAGTCCCTCTTTCTCCCCCTCCCTCCCTCTCCTCCTCTCCCTCCTTTCGCTACACCAAAAACGACGGTATTACGAGATCAAACCTCTACATGCAATCGCACAATAGCTGAAATTAATCATCATAATGTAGAGGAATAAAACACTTATTTGTAAGTGTTAATATCGAATCATGATATGATAAAAAATATTGTATCACGAATTATCCCAAAATTCGAAGGACACTGTAATTCGGCGTGTCAGATTACGATTCGAATAGCATCTAATTTTAAACTGTGATTTGAACCCAGCGACGAAATATATTAGATAATATACTCGTATACTAATATACATGTAAAAATGAATAATTCTAACATTCATTTTTGCATATAAAGTCCAAACTCGCGTGACACTAACGGTGCTGGTTAAGTATGCGGTCTACCTACGATTGGTTAGGTTTAATCATGATATTTTCGTTAAAACTAACGAAAATATCATGACTAAACCTAACCAATCGTCAAGGGCGATTGACAATGGGATGTAAACAACAATTAGTAAACAAGATAAGAAGCTATAATTAAAAGGTAGACCGCCGAATCGTAGGTAGACCGCATACTTAACCAGCACCGACACTAACTATATATAAAATGCAAGTTTGGAAAAAAATTTAATTTTCTTTCTATTTTATTTTTGTTAAGTAATTGATGAATTACTGTATTTCTTTTTTAAATTACCTTATCATTTTTTAGATTAAGCTTAATCATGTAATCGTGTTAAATTCTGCAATGTTAATTTTTTTATACACACTCTTACTTGTAAAAGATGAAGTCATAACTTGCGAAAACTCTAAATTAACAATTAATTTTAAATTTTAAGCATTTAATTTTGGCTCATATGCATGTTTAATTTTAATCCATAATAAAATGAATATTTTAATTTTCATTTTTAGTTAACTCGGCAAATCATGATAACATCAGATCTATCAATATGCTGTTTGAAAGAAAAATATGACTTCATCTTCAGATATCTTGCTTATCTGCCAGTATGCTTAGGGTGTCCACAGTCCAGGTTTTCCATATTTTAAGAGTTATTAATTATATATTATGCGAATGTGAAACTATATGGTGTGTGTAATTAGTATATGTATTTAATATTCATTTACTCTGTTAAAAAGTATTTTCAAAATAAGCCTGTAGGGCATAGATCCGCCCCTGTCCCGGTTTTTCCAAGCACAAATCTGGACACCCTAACTGTATGCTGTTACAGCCCAAATTTACCTTTATCTTCAAAAAAAAAAAAAATTCAGCCTATTGAGAAAAACAAAACAGGTCAACATTAAATAATAATGATGTCACCAAATTATTAGTATATATATATATATATAAACTTGTAATTTTTCAAATTATCATTCTGATTAGACTCGGAGGCTGAAGCATTACCTGTATTATTTCAAAAGCAGTAAAATTCAGTCAGAGGATCTTTTTGTCTTCTCCTTTGAACCCTGCTTTCTCCAAAGAACTTAGTTTTAAAATAGAATAAATAATTTCCCGATGCGCTACAAGAAGAATCGGGGAATCGTCAGATAATTTAGTAAGTTTTCATAGAATCCTCCAATCCACTATAAGAAGAAATCAGAGTGCAGTATAAAAGAAACTACTGCGATTCCCTACACGGTACCAGCCATTCCAGAGTGAGAAAATCCGTTGCTGCCACCTAACCAGAACCCCTGTTAACCTCGAAACACCCAAGGCCATAGAGGGAGGGTTAACATATATATTACAGGATAACTGCCCTGTTCATACTACCAGAATTATCATACGGTAGTTTCAGGAACAATGAGATGTCGAGCTGCTGAACTGACCCACGAAGGGGTGTGACCTAAACCCCATTGAAAATGTGTGGGCAAATGTGGTTAACGCTTGGGAGCCTGGGCAGGAGCGGACATCTCGGCACCTGCTGCAACACACCATGGCAGAGTGCGAACTATTCCGCACGAACCCACAAGTCATCTACAATCACGTGGCATCTGTTCCAAATAGGCTACGAGAGGTCATTAATAATAATGGAGGATGGACCAAGTATTGAGTAATTGTGTATAATAATGTTATGGTTGTGATATAGTAAATATATATTTATTTACTTGAACAATTGTCAGTTCCTTATAACTTGAACATTATGTTTTGTAGGTTCTTAAGAAAATCCTTAAATTTACTCGATTCATGTTTATTTTTGTAATAAAAATTTGAACTGCGTTATCATTATCTCTCAATGGCTCGACCTTTTTCTGGATAATCATTTGTTGATGATGTATGGACTTGAAACGGAAATGTTATTGCCTGAGGAAAAAGTCGATACTACAACTTATCTTACGCTTTAACTATAACATGGCCACATCAAAATCCTATGACAAAGTTTTTAAAGTATCCCACGTTTGTGAAATAACCTAACTACTCTATTCCTTAAATTTAGGAATAATGCATGAATAAAATACATAGTCGTTCTAGCATTACCACCAAAACTACAGTGGTCAATACATTTATTGTCATTGGTTGCTTATATATATAAAGACGCAATTGTCAGGTACGTATATTTCTATCTACTTTAATAATAGATATGTGTGAAACATTCATGGAAAAAATAGTTATTATTGCCGCTCTTGTTTTATAATGAAATAATGGATGTTTGAAAACTTTTAGAAGACTAACAAGAAAGCTACCAGAATAAACGCTAGGTTGTGTCTTGTGCGCATGCGCTAACAATGCCCGTTACCAGAATTCTGACACGTATCAGTGATCATTCAACCATGGAGGTGTGCACATCATGTGACATTAATTATCTCCAGTGTAGAAAAGACATTTATGAAGAAAATAAGGCTGCCATCAAGTTATTTCAAAAACACGGCGTACTGTCTTCTTCAAGGAATTGCTCCAGTGTGGACAACCGTGTTTGTTGGATAAAGACAGGTTCTTTATTCGTTTGTACAAGAACCGGCAAGGTTCCAAAAACTAGGAAAAGGCGGAGACTGTGTTCCTTTTCATGCTCATTATTTAAGGATACGTGGATGGATCACGTACGTATGAAACCATGGAAAGCATTGTTATTTATGAATGTGTTTGTAACAAAGCATTTCAGTCAGGCATATGTGGTGAATTATCTTAATTGCAAGTTGCAACCCGAATACAGTAGTTGACTGGAAATCATTTTGTAGAGAAGTTTGCAAGAAATGGCTTGAAAATCTACCACCTATATATGTAGGTGGTGAAGACCATGTAGTTGAGATTGATGAAAGCAAATTTGAAAAAACAAAATATAATCTAGATAATGCCATACTTGTTTTAGAACGAATATCCTATTCACCGCCGACTACATTACTTCATGAAGCAGGTCGCATTGCTATATCCACCATCTCAACAATAGCCATCTACAAGGTATGTGATCAAAAACTGGTTACGTAAAATATTGGTTAGGTTAGGTTACATTTCGCTATTTTTGCGACAAAAATGAACATCGCTACAGTATTTCTCGCATAAAAAATCGTTAGAAAACAAATTTTCTGACAAAAAACGACGATTGCGTCTATGTATCTTTATCGTCATCGGTTTTCAAAAAATAAAAGTATTACTACGACAACACCTGGGTGAGGGAGTGGGGTTTAAGAGGGACTGCGTTTTACCACATCTCGGAGCGGGTGAAGCGGAACTATTGCAGGGGACTGTACATATTGTGCACAGTGCATGTTTATTAACAACATATATCTAATGCTAATATGATGAACTCTTTGTTTATTCGTTAAATTGCAATCAATTTGGGGAAAAATACAATCCTGGCAAGTATCACTTGTCAGGGAAGGTACTTTTATCAGAATCAGATGCTCACTAAAACCAGGAAAATTGCGGAGCAAGTGTAGTTTACGTCCCCCTGACACTAGGATCTTTAGGAGACATTTTTTAAATGAATCCATATGAACAGAATCTACAAGTGGACGGAAGACAACAATATGAAGTTTAACACTGAGAAATTTATTTCAGCTGTTACAGTACGAAAAAAAAGAGGACCTAAAATCCATGGAATATTGTACCCCAAATGGACACGAGATTCGGAGAAATTCTAAAGCAAAAGATTTAGGGTTGTAATGACTGATGATGCGAAATTTGAAACAAAATAAGATAGCAGTAAACAGAGCAAAGAGTAACTGGGCAGATACTGAGAACCTTTAAACGAAGGGATAGGAATATAATGATTCCTCTACTGAAAACACTGATCATACCCAAATTGGAATACTGCTCGGTCCTAACATCCCCATATAAAAAAGACATTAGAGAACTAGAAGGGATTCAGAGAAGCTTCACAGCCAAGATCAAGGGGTGCAAAGCATTAAACTACTGGGAAAGGTTACGCGAATTAAACCTATATTCACTGGAAAGGAGGAGAGAGAGAGAGAGCATTATTTACACTTGGAAAATAATGAAGAAACTAGTCCCTAATCTTACTCTAAACCCTGTAACTTCCCAAACAACAGTAGAAAGTAGAAAAGGAAGACTGTCGTATTCCCAAATTAAAGGTTAGACAGGGAACATCCTTAACCCTGAACGAAAATAGTTTTGTTGTGAGGACCAAAACTGTTTAACCCTCTAACGCCGACTGGGTCGAATACGTACCATTTCAAATACACGCATTGCAGTGGACATCTTCAAAAGAAGATTAGACGCCTGGCTCAGAACAATCCCCAATGAGCCGGGTGTACCTAGCTATGTGAAGTGGAGAGTACAAGAAACCAACTCACTACTTCAAGCCAACTCGAGAGGAGGGGCGACAAGCTTGACCTTCGTGAAATGAGGAATCATCGCACGGAACATTTGAAAGGTTGAAAGGTATATATATAAATTGACGATTGGTTTGGTTAAGTCTTAATATTTTCGTTAGTTTTAACATTTTATTTGATTAGGTATATGCTGACAAAGTTGGAGAACGCAAACTACACTAGGATAATGTAGGGGAACGTAAACTACACTAGACACCACATAGGGATGTAAACTACACTTGCTCCAAAGTTGCTAAAGGTAACTTTTGAAGTTACCTTTAACGTAATTAGTTACTTTTTTGAAACAGTAACTAGTTAGCTATTTGAGTCAGTAACTGTCACAACACCGTATATAATATAATGCCCGCGTGTCCCTTAGATTTTGAACGCACCTTCAGAAATTTTGATTATGCAACTGCCACGATAGCGTCCGTAGTTCAGTGGGTTACACCATTTCCCTGTGAGCGAAATGAAGACACTGAGGTTGGAGTTTCGAATCCAGATGATGTTGGTATTAATAGTACAGGAATTAGCACAATGGGCCGCATTAGTTGGTCTGACCGCTGTGCATTTTCTGGCCCTCCTCAATGATTAATTATTAATACGCAACTTGTATCACTCAGATGTGAAGCTCAAAATTTAGACGTTTGTATACAGTATTTTGGAAATTTATCGACCGAATATCTTTATTGTATTTCAAAGAAGCGTACGAAGTTAACGTGAACGTGGAGTGACTTGGTTAATCTATAGCATTTGATGAGTACGAAAGGAATGTATAATTAATTGTTGCCAGCCAGATGACAGAAGCGCATCGACTCGACATTTCCAATGGGAACTGTTTCCGTTGATTATGACGTTTCCGCGTACAAGTTTTTATCATAATTCAGTCAATGATTTACTATTTGAAAAATGTTTATAGACCTTTCTTTCAGAGCGAAATATCCGATTCAATGAACACGCGGATATTTCGTTAAAATTAATAATTTCATAGAAATTAAACTTTCATACTCTCTTCTTCATCAGCAAATGGATGGATTTAGGATTTCAGATGCTTAATTTTACATTGTTTTTGTCGATATATTATTTTATTAGTAAATAGATAAAGGCCCATTACGCTATCTGCAGTTCCACAGATATGCAACATACTTATTTGTATCGACACATTTGACCATTGGACATCATTTACATCATTGGACATCATCAATAAGGCAGATTTGTTTTCCAAAAGCTCCTAAAAAAAATTCCTTAAAAAGTTTATGTAAAATTTGTAAAAGTATATAACCGCAATGAAGAAATTTACATCAAAGGTTCGAAACTGCATAAATTATTTAAATGAAAATACCCATTCTGTAATCAATTCTGTCTTCCAACGTTGCGGATCAACGTAAAATGGGAAACTCCCGAAGAGAAAATTCCACATTTGGGAAAACGCAATAAGGTCCCTATGACGCACTTGCAGGCTTGAGGGAAGGGGAAGTATATCTGCTTGGAACCTCATTCGAAATGAAAATAGGAATGGATCGGTTTGGGGGAAAAAAAACATTTCACATTCCCACTTTCGGATTTCTCGCCAGCGTCGGTAGCTTAGTGGGTAACAACATTTCCTTATACGAGAAAGGGGAAGACACCGAGGTCGGGGTTCGAATCCCGATGATGCTGACAATAATAATAATAATCCAGCACGATTAGCGCAATGAGCCGCATTAGTTGGCCTGAGCGCTGTGCCATTTTCTGGCCCTCCTCACTGATTTATTATTTGAATTTCAGATTTTTCGACGTGAACGAAGTGGACAGGCCAAAAATAGCAAGAAAAGAGCGTTTTTTTCTTCACTTTTAGTCGTGAAGAACTTATTTGCCGATATGGAAATGAAGAAAAAAAGTCCTTTGTTTGGTTGATAAGTAAAAACAAGCTAAATTTGGAGCGCCAACGAATGATATACATTAACTCGACTGAAAGTTGGATGAAAGTATTATTTTTAAATGTATTTTTAAATTACTTTACCAATACTTATGTGAACCTGAAAGCATTTTAGTCGTGGTAATATTATAATTAAAATAACACACACACACACAAAGGGGGGTGTAACAGACTTAGCGTATCATAATGTAATTACTATTTTATTCTCAGATATGTCTGGGAAATTAAGGAAAGACGAACGTATAGAGATAATTTTGTTAATAAAATAAAGTGCAAGATTTGAACCTGTAATGGTGCTTTCGTTAATTTCTAAGCCATATCTGAAAAGGAAATATTAATTACCCGATGGAGCGCGAATTCTGTCACACCCCGTATATTGTATAAACCAAAAAATTAGTAAAATTGTAATGAAAATAAATCTTACCTTTCAAAACTTAAAATTGACTTCCGACTTCGAAATCTATTTTGTATACTTAGTTTGGCATCATTGTATTTTGATATTGGTCCAAAGAGAGGTTTACTCAACAATGGCTTCTTAAATTTCATTTTCTAAATTTAACTGAAGCATTATTCAACTTCTCTCTAATTATTAAAATATTAACTACATTTAAATTCTTTTGGGAATCCTTTATTCAACTTGTCTCTCTAATTATCAAATTATTAACTACATTTAAGTTCCTTTGGGAATCCTTAAGTTTAATCTAAGGATTTTAATAGATATATATAAACAAGCGTGTATATTACTAAGTTATAAATAATGTTTCTCTTAATTTTTTTTATTTTACACTCCATACTAAACTATAAAATGTTTCAAGATGTATTTACACCTTTAATGTGAACTACGAATACTTTAGAATTACGTAATGAGGATCATTTCCTTGTTACTTCCTATACGTATCTTGATTCCTTCATGAATTAAAATTGTAAAAGATCGTAAAAACTATTAGTTTCTATCATTCTTTACCGAACTTGCATCTACGTTACTTATTTACAATTTACGCATTATTATTATTATTTACTCACTTCGGCAAGTTTCTATTATCCCTTCTCCATTTCGATAAGCACTGAGGTTCATGGAACTCCAGTGACCTGGAGCCAAACTCTCTATGGCAAATGTAACATTCCGAAAATCCAGGAGGACCCATGGCAGTGACGTCATAGAAAAGTAGGCGGAGTCAATTTGGTTGGTTGCGTGACAATCGTCCACAAAGGCGACGTTCTCCACTCTATACATCAAATTGTAATCTATGGCTAATTCTGTGTGCGAGGAAATAAATGAATTAGTAAATTACATCAGTCTATCTAAAAATTGCGATACGTTAATTCACCGAACCATGTAATTCGTAATAGACATACCATAAACCCCTGTCGCATTTTATATTCGAGCTGCGTACGCATTCTTAGAGCGGTATTTAAGCTTGCTTCTAAAACGGATGGGATAATAAAAGATTATGTTCGTCTAATAAACGTACACAGTTATTTAAAAGCGAGTCGTTTTGAATACGAAAGTAATTCGAATCTGTTGAGAAAACGGGCATTTAACCGCCACAACACTGATAAAAATAAGATTCCAGTCGAGGACAAAATTATCGTCATTTCCCTGCTAAACAAATTGGCATGCACGCATATTATTATTATTATTATTACAAGGTTACCTGACCCGGCTTTGCCCGGGTTAAGGTTAGGTACCCCCCGGGTACCTAACCCCTAACGGGCATAACCCCGTCCCCCATGGCTAAACTACAGAAAAGAACGCAGCCGTGAAAATTTTGAGCTTCACATTGTGTCAAGATTTCTGAATCTAACCCCCTCCCCCATTACCCCACCCCTCCCCATTACCCCACCCCTCCCCCATTACTGCCCGGGATAAATTTCACAGACTGTTTTTAAACAGACAGGCTAAACTACAGAAAAGAACGCAGCCGTGAAAATTTTGAGCTTCACATTGTGTCAAGATTTCTGAATCTGATCATTTCTGAATTTTTTCTCAATTTCTGAAAGTGTGACGGACAGACGGACGGACAGACGGACAGCTCTCTTATTATAGTATAGATTATTATTATTATTTTCGGGGTTGTTTAATCACCGTAAAAGCAAAGGTCATGCGTCGAACCCAATTGATTCGTTACCCATTTGATCTTTGGAACACTTATCGACACTAAAAAACTAACAACTTAACCTAACCTGACCTAACTTAATCTCACCTAAAATAATTAGTCGATTAAATGTCACGTCGAGAGAAAGACGTTTGCCCTCGTGTGTCGGAGGAGACCAACACAGCTTTACGTGCATGGGATTCGAGTTCTCTACGGGTTGCTAAGGTATCTGAACGCGGAGGGCGGTCACCCGTCCAGCTACTGAACAGACCCAAAGTCGCTTAACCTAGTTGATTTAACGGAAGGCGGCGTTTCGACATGGTCATGATGTAGCCCGAATACGGACTAGGTCGAAGTAAACGAACGAAATATATCACTACATAAAACTATAAGCAAGTTTGAAAACAATTCTATTGTCAAATTTTAAAAGGCTTTATTCACCCGAAAGAAATACAATGATTGTTTCTTTCTCTCTTCCTTGAAAATATCAATATATAAAATGAGGATGACGAGAGGGGTTGGTTGGTTGATGGGGTTGTTTAATGATTGCACCCAAATTTTGGCAAACATTTTTCGTTGTCCCTTCATTTATCTTAATTTCGTATCACATAGTTATGATTCCCGCACGAGACATTTGAATCTTTGTATCACAGAGTACAATACACTATCAAAAACAACTGGAAGAGATGTATTATTCCTCATGTTAGGTTACCGAAGTATAGCTACTTTCAAGGAATGTAAATGAAATAGACACCAAGCTAAGTGTAAATTCATAATAGTAAAGCTTAAGGGTCAAATTAAATTAAATAAATAGTCCAACTGATAATTAATTACTCATTGTATTACTGTAATTTAGCAGAAATTGTAATATTTTTTTTTTTTTCCTTATAAATGAAGAAATGTGAATTCTTCTCAAAGGTTATTTCACAATATACGAGTGTGTATGTACAGGGAGTTTCAGGAGGAAAGGTTAATACTTCGGGAGGTGATAGTATCGGTTATTGTGAGAAAAAAAGTTCATATGAACATGTGTCTAATTCTGAATGGTTACGGCGATAGAGCTGTTTGAATCTACAAATACAAAAGCATTGTTAATGGTAATCAAGAAAGAGAAACCAATTACTGTTTCTAACATTTAATGTTTAAACATTGGCATTTTGAATGGTATCAGATACAGAAATGACAAATTTGTTACAGTTTACAATACGTTTTCGAAAATCCTACCGTCAACCTCAATGCACTTTGCAACTCGTGTGCGAAGATCGCGTGTTGTTCGTCTGAGTTGATCTTTACGTTCGTTTATGCGGGCAGCAGCATCCAAAATGCGCGCGAGCAATTCGTCTCGTGTATCCACCTTTCTTTTGTGAACTTGACTTTTCATCCACCCCTACAAACAATAATCTAACGGAGAGAGGTCTGGAGACCTTGGTGGCCATTGAATGGGACCACCGCGGCCGATCCATCGACCAGGGAAAGTTTGATTTAGGTATTGCATCACCAGACGGGTAGAATGTGGAGGAACTCCGTCATGCTTAGGCTGACCATACGTACCGTTTTGAACGGGACAGTACCGTTTTGTATGGGTTCTGTCACTGAAGAATAATTGTAAGCTCAAGATGTTTATGTACTTACTTTTTCATGAATACAGAATATTACATAACCCCCGTCCCTTTTTTGCCATCCCAATGTCCCGTTTTTGTCTCAAGGAAATATGGTCAGCCTAGTCATGCTGAAAGTACATACCAGCGCGTGTAACCAAAGGAACATCCTCCAATAGTCCTAGCAATTCATTTGGCAGAAATTCTAGGTAACTTTGTCCTGTAAGACGATTCTCTAAAGTAACAGGGCCAATCAGCTGATCATCGATGATACCGCACAACACATTGGCAGAGAAGCGATGTTGAAAATTTGTTTCCACAGTCGCATTTGGATTTTCGTCTGACCACCGATGAGGGTTACGAGTGTTGTTGATAACGTCACGGGTGAAAGTAGCTTCATCGGTGAACAGTATTAATCGAAGCAATCGGCGATTAGCATTTACCCAATGACAAAATTCCAGTTGCATGGCAGAGTCTCCTGGTTGAAGGTGTTGTACACGCTGTACATGATATGGATGCAAGCCTTCCTCACGTAATGTTCGCCATACTCTTGTGTGTGGTACACCGAGACGTGTAGAAATTCTTCGTGAGCTAGTAGTAGGACTACGCTCTACCAACTGAAGAATGTTTTCCACTTCATCCACATCTTGTTGACCTTCACGTTCAGATGAAACATGAGCGCTGGGAAGTGTACCAATCTCACGCAATGTGTTGAAAACCCTGGTAAACACTTCGATCCGGAATTCTGCGGTTCGGAAACCGTCGACGGTATTCTGCAACAGCAGCTGTTGCACTTTCATCGCAAAAATTGTATACATACACCATATCTGCATATTCGGCATGTGTGAAGGTGTGTGGCATTCTTAACACTGCTTCAAACACCAAACAATGTCACTCACAACAGTTAGCTGTCGATTGGCTTATGTTACATGCTTACATTACAGCTTACATGGTTCAAGGTTATAGGGGAGGGAAGGGGGAGGAAGAGCTGCGCGCGCATTAGATTCAAACAGCTATCTCCGTAACCATTCAGAATTAGACATGTGCATATGAACTTTTTTCTCACAATGACCGATACTATCACCTCCCGAAGTATTGACCTTTCCTCCTGAAACGCCCTGTGTATATATACGAGTATATATATATATATATATAAAAACTCAGAATGGTCCCCTGAAGTTTTTTATGATACACACAAACCGTGCATGGAACAAGGAACTCTTCTGGGAAAATTAAATCCACTATAGTCCGAATTAATGGTAAATGACAAACACTATAGTTTTTTTCTTTTTCATAATGTTAGCCCGACGTGGGCAACGGGTCACTCGCAAAGAGGACCAAAAATATAGCTTCCCTCACCAGCTATCTGCCAAGCAGATAGGATCCAGCTTTGGGACAGGATCTAAAGTTTAAAGCAGCCTAGCCCCACTATATTTAGAACCTCAATATAAGCAAAAGACTCATGGCATTCAAGTCGGATTGAATACATCAAAGAAAAGGGGGTAACTATTATATTTTTAGGCAAAAACCAAAACTTAAACCTCAACTGGCAGAATTGAGCGTTCACTTTTCAAAGTACATAACATGTACACGTTTGGACATGTGTGTGTATATATATATTTATTTATTTTTAGAGTCCGAATTCAAATCCACTAAAAATTACTACCGAATCCGGATGTGAATCTTTTTCCTAACCAGTCAGAACTGGGAGATGTTTTGAGAGTAAACTGGACATTGTATTTAGCTGTAAAGCTAAAACAATGACAGCCATTTCACTAAATCAGGTGCTGAATGAAACGCACAAACACGTCAACTATGTCTACATTCTATATCTAACGGAGTTTGTATAGACTAAATATACTGTAATTGGCAGGCATACGGTCCCTTGCAGTTAATTCTAATCAATTTTACATGCCACAAGTATCTGACAGAGGTAAAATTGCATAAAATGGGTGGAGTAGAACGAGAATTGGGTAAATTAACTGAGGAGAGGCCGCAAACAGGGTAACCTCCTTTAAGCATAAAGTCACGCGCATAATTTCATTTCACTTCAAGACTATATTTTCTATCCAACAAGATTTTTATCATCCTGTATAATAATTACCTGATATACGGCTTCGAAGAAAACCACTGCATTGAATGACCGACTAAAATAAATTTGTGAACAACTTCATTTAGCAGAGCTTGAAAGCATACTAACAATGGGTTGCCTTAGCGATAAATTGCTTTAAATGTTCTACCCATTAAAACTTTAATTTCTAGAAGTATTTTATTTTATGCAGGAAGGAGGGGCCAAGGGCAAATGCCAGCAAAAGCGCCCCTCCCATAGAAGAAGATAGCCAAAATCAAGGTTTCGGTGTTTTTGAGATGCCAAGACACACTGCGTTTGAAAGATGGGAGGTCATAGACAGGAGGAAAGATGGATTGAGGAAGACACTTCCAAAGTTGAGCGGTTGAGTAGATGAAAGATTGAAAATACCGATTAACCCTTGCACTAGATAGTTTGACAGAAAAGGAATGAGAAAGTGTAGAAAGTCTGGTACTGCGTACTCTCCTTAAAGGAGGAGACATGCAGTTAGAGAGTTCAAAAGAGTAATGTCCGTTATGATAGCGATAGTAAAGAGAGAGAGGCAACATTACGGCGAAGAAAGAGAGGTTGAAGACAATCAGTAAGAGGCGGGGAATTGATGAGACGAAAAGCCTTTGATTCCACCCGGTCAAGTACAGCTGTGTGGGTTGAACCACCCAACACGTGAGAAGAATACTCCATACAGGGGCGAACAAGACCCCTGTACAGAGACAGCAACTGAGTGGGGTGAAGAAACCGCGGAGGCGGGTACAGCACACTTAACTTCTTAGAAGCCGTTTTAGAAAGAGGTATACGTGATCTTTCCAGGAAAGATCACGAGAAGAGGAAGGATTGAGTTGTGTGTTGTTGAAGGTAAGGGGATAGTCGTGTGGAAGATTGTGACGAGTAGACAGATGGAGGAACCGAGTCTTTGAGGCATTGAAAGCCACAGTTTTCTCTGCCCCAATCAGAGATAGCAGAAAGATCAGAGCTCAGGTGCACTATAGCCGTACTACGCGAATCATGGAGTGACTGTTGTGAGGGACGCTTTGAGAACCGGGTGGAGAAATGAAGAGTGGAATCATCGGCATAGGGTGAATAGGACAGGAAGTGCGAATTAAAAGATCATTAATAAATAAAGGAAAAGAGTAGGTGACAGGACAGAACCCTGAGAAACATCACCGTTAATAGCTTTAGGAGAAGAACAGTGGCCATCTACAACTGCAGCTATAGATCGGCCAGAAAGGAAATTAGAAATGAAGGCACAGATAGAAGGATAGAAACCGAAAGAGGACAGTTTGGGAATTAAAGATTTGTGCAAGACTATCAAAAGTTTTTGATATGTCTAGCGCAATAGCAAAAGTTTCACCGAAATCCCAAAAGGAGGATGACCAAGATCGCCAGTAGAACGTCCCTTGCGAAATCCATACTGACGATCTGAAAGAAGATTGTAGAAGAAAGAATCTTCCTAATTAAGGATAGACTCAAAAACTTTAGAAAGACAAGAAATCAAAGCAATTGGACGATAGTTGGAGGGTTGAGAGCGGTCACCCTTCTTTGGGGCAGGCTGTATGAAAACGAACTTCCAGCAGGAAGGAAAAGTACCAGATGAGAGACAAAGACGAAAGAGTTTGTCTAGGCAGGGTGTTAGCACAGAAGCACAGTTCTTAAGAACAACAAGAGAACACCATCAGGACCATACGCCCTCCAAGAGGGGGCAGATAGAACAGAAAAATGTTTGGAAGAGATTCTAATTTCCGACATAATTAGGTCGGAGTACAGTTGGCAGTGCTCCGGTGGAGCCAGGAATCAGCTCCAAGATTCGGAGCAGGAACGGAGCAGCCAGTTGTTTAAACTCTGCTCTGGAGCTGGAGCGGAGCTGGGATTGTGGAGCCAGAGCAGAGCTGCAGCCAGACTTATCGGAGCGCTCCGGAACTTGGAACTGGAGCTGAAGCCTGGAACTGCTCCACTTATAGTTAGAGTGAATATCAGCAAGTTTAAGGGATAGGAGCCGATTACTTGCGATTGGTGTTTTGGATGGTTTGACGTTGAACGGTTTTTTTACCATGTAAAACACTAGTTGTAAACAAACCGTACTGCTGATGTTGAGTATGAATGTGCGTATAGTATTTTTTAATTGTAATACAGTGTCCTGGCCGTACCAGTTTGCCAAGTATGGATAGTAACTCGTACTGTTAAGAGAACAGGACAGAGGCGGATTAAGACACCTTGGGGATCCTGGGCAATGAAGAATATGGGGACCCTTTTCTATAGCTTTTTATTAACAATACATGTACATGTACAGTACATAGTACATTTACACGAATTATATGTACGGTGCTCAGGCTATTTGAGAAAAACTTAAAAGAACCTTAACACACTGTATTTTGCCGTTTGCCGAAACCAAACGGTATTAAACAAACTTTATTTTAGGGCCTATAAAACAAAATAAAACAGGGAATTTGTCAGTTTGTGTACTCTGTCATATTTAATCAAAGAAGTTTGCGAAATCTCGAATTATATCATCGAAACTCAGTTGATTGGGGGGCCCCTCAAGCATGGGAGCCTGAGGCTTCAGCCTCAATAGCCTCAGTGATAATCCGCCACTGGAACAGGACAGGTTTTTTATAGTTGATTAGAATGTCATAAAAAGCAGGTTCTTTTGAGCACCCTAAAACCATTACTCTGACCAACTAAAATTCAAGTTGTATAAACGCTGTAAGCACTTAGTACTTATTAGAAACTGTCACACTTATAACACAGCTCAACAAAAAAAATTTTTTGTTTCGTTGCCAAGGAAATTCGTACGAATTTAGGGTATTTTGGGGTTGCTGAATTCCAAAATGAAAGTAGTTTTTCCGATTTGGCTCTAGTTCTTGAGATAATGAATACCCTCAATTAATAGGAAACGTAACCATAACGCGTGCATATGGGAAACTACCACCGGAACATTCTAGATGGTGAGACCGAATAAAATGCCATTATGTATTTCATGTGTTTACTTTTGTATGATATGAGACAATTTCAATGCGATTTGTAAGTAGGCTCCGCCTGAACATTAAATTTTTTGCATTTTTACGTGTTTCAATGGGGTACCAATTATCTCATAAATTAGAGCCAATCTAGCAAAACCGATGTCATATTCGGAATCAGCACCACAAAGTTACCCCAAAATCACTCTAATATGATTGGCAATAAAATGTGTGTTGACCAGTGTAATTCAGAGAATTATGCAAATTGCAACTACTCACAACTATGTATCACCATCACGCTGAATAAATCCAAAGGCAGACACTGAACACAAAATGCAACCACTCTTGTACACGCTGGCAAGTACGAGAAGTTAAAAATAGAAAATAAATCAGCGGCAGCATGCTGCGCTTTAAGAACTCGGCTTTAAATTACTAGCCTTAATGACTTTTATATCCGATTGTGCATTCAGTTTAAGTATCTTAAGAGCTGTAGCGCAATAAAAAGACGTTACAGTATCGTCCGGAACAACACCGTACTCTGGAGCAACTCGGTATATAAAGCTGGGGTTAGTGGAGCAGCTCCGGAGCTGGAGGTAGGGATCATTCTCAGCTCTGGAGCCGGCCTGGAGCAGGAGCTGAATCGCTGGAATACTCCGGAGCTAGACCCAGCAAACTCAGAGCACTGCCAACCTTAGGTCGGAAGGAGGAGATGGAACAGCACCGGAATCGTCCAAGGTTGAGTTGGAGGCGAAAGTTTGAGCGAAGAGGTTCAGCTTTATCGGAAGAAGAGACGGCAACTGAGACGTCGGAATGGAAAAGAGGGAAAGAAGTAGTAGTAAAGTTGCTGGAGAGGTTCTTGGCTTGATGCCAGGAAGAGTAAGAAGAATTAGAATTGGATAGGTTTTCACATTTTTGTCGGATGAAAGAATTTTTGGCGAGTCGAAAAACAGATTTTGCGCATTTCCGGATAGAAATATAAACTAAGTGAAAGTCAGGAGTTGGAATGCGATGGTACCTCCTGAAAGACTCCTCTCTGTTGTTAATACCATTAGAACATCCAAAGTTAAACCAAGGTTCCAAGGTTTTTTTGGCATTAGTAGTTGGAATAGAATATAAAATGTACGCCTCCATACCCGAGAGAATCACATCCGTGATGCGTTCAGCACACTCGGCGGGGCTCCGGCCACAGAAGCAGTAATCATTCCATGGGAAATCAGAAAAGTACTGCCTAAGGGCCTTCAAATCAGTGGCGCCAGTGCCAAAGGTGTCTCCTCTTGGAGGATCCAAAGGCCGAATTGGAGCGATAAGACAGGAAACAGATACAAGATTGTGGTCGGAGGAGCCCAACGGAGAAAAAAGTTTCACAGGGTAAGAAGAAGGACAAAGGTAAGAAATAAATCCAGAATGTTGGGCCTATCTTCAAGGTGATCGGGGATACGAGTAGGGTGCTGTACAATCTGCTCTAGGTCATTTAGGATAAAAAAAAGTTGTAAGCTAGTTCACCAAGGATGTTAGTGAAATGGGAGGAAAGCCAAAGGCGGTGGCGAACATTGACATCTAAAATGGAGATTTCGGCAAAAAGAGAGCGGGATAGAAATGTATTTTACTTTGGAAGTGAGATAGTCAAAGAATTTTGGATAGTCACTAATTAGGAGAAAGGGTAGAAGCGCATATATATTTTAGAGTTTGAGATTGGCATGTCAGCCTTAGCCAGATGGTATAGAATTCGGAGGAATTAAAGTTTGGGAATACAAGAACAAATTAAGTCATTGTGTACATATACGAAACGTCCACTATGGAGTGAAATTGAGTATAGAGAAGTAGGAGGTACAGAAAAGGGGGTTGTTGTCAGTCGCCCCAGACACCCGAGTTTCAGCGTGGAAGAGAAGGGCAGGTTTTAGGAGGAGAGGCAGTGTTCAACAGATTGAAAATTTGATGAAAGGCCACGAATGTTGCAGAAGTTTATGAAAATTAAATGTCTGTGGCGACTTTCAAATGTTTAACTGGCCAATTTGCCTAAACTTTCAGTAGCCCACTATTTTCTCAATTTTAATATCATGAGGAACATGATCCATTAAAAATAAAATAAATTCAATTTCATTTTAAATAAATATCTGATTCGCTCCCCATAGGTTTTTTCTGACGGTTACTCATTCCTAAAGGATTTTTTTGAAACCAAATTTAAATCTCCAAATTTTAATCTGAATCAATGAAAACTAACGCTTGAATCCCAGACACACACAACAACATATATATATATTATATATATATATATATATATATATATATATATATATATATATATACAGGGTGTACATAAAGTCAGGATCTATTTTTGTGAAGCACTTGGAAATTATATGGAATTCAATCATAAAATGATAAAGTGGTAACATTTATTAAATAATTAAGAGTAGGATTCGACGTGACGCCCATCAGTATCCCTGCACAGCTCAAATCGTTCCGCAGCATTTCTAAACACATTCTGGAGCATTTGTGGGGTTATGTTATCTGCAGCAGTTCGTATACGTGTACGTAAGTTTTCAAGACTCGTAATCTTCGTCTGATAGACGTGCGATTTGATAAAGCCCCGTGCAGAGAAATCTAAAGGGGTTAAATCTGGTGATCTCGCTGGCCAAGGTCTGTTGCTTCCGCGTCCGATCCAGCGATTTGGAAAACGTCCATTTAGATAATCCTGAACAATTTTGGCATAGTGACAAGGAGCACCATCATGTTGATAGACGATGGGGATAGGATTGTATGTGTGTGTGTGTGTGTGTGTGTGTGTGTGTGTGTGTGTGTGTGTGTGTGTGTGTGCGCGCGCGCGAAAAAGCTTTAATCGCAAATGCTTCATCTACACTTTTTAAAATAATTTGCACAATAAATGTAAATTGCAAAATCTTTCAGGAAATGCAAAAACTAGAATGGTAAACTAAGTATTGAATACACCTTCCTTAGAACCAGGTGATGGACTGCAAGCCAATCTCAGAAATGGAGATGGGGTGCAGCGACGAGCCTGCTGCATGTAATGTATTTGGCTAGACTCGTTTTTTTCCGATGCTCTCTAGTGGACGAAAGACGTAAAATAGAACCAACCAACGAACCAACCATTTTCCTTAGGGAAAGTTTACGACAACAACGTAAAACCTAACACACAGTTCGTTACGACCTTCGGACGACTAAAAAAGAAAAAAAAATCTGAAACAGGTGCTCAAAAGTAAAATTCGGTGCAAATGAAACGACTGATGATAGAAGCAAACCTGGAGGACCATCAAATTTATCAGAATCTAATATTAAATACCAAAGGATTAGATTAACAGAGATATAACGGTAAATCCAGCAGTAAATGACCAGCAGCAAATGAAACGACTGATGATAGAAGCAAACCTGGAGGACCATCAAATTTATCAGAATCTAATATTAAATACCAAAGGATTAGATTAACAGAGATATAACGGTAAATCCAGCAGTTAGTTACCTTGCGGCAGAAATACAGGTAGCTACTGATGTTAAAGATGACCCATCCACAGTCAGAAGTCACGTGGCCTCGTAGGAGATAGAGAGCTTCTCTCTTCCATCCTACGAGGTGTCGGCGGTTCCGCTGTCAACATCTGTTGTCACCTTTTACTTTTTTAGGGGCTCGCTGGCCTCCTTGTGGGTTAGTAGGCGTAGGCCTCGGAGATTATATATATATATATACTGCGTATATGGGATGAATTTCACAATTAAACACGTGAAATGAATGAATGATACAAACCACAAGGAAAAAGAAAAATTATGCCAAGGCCTTTCAGGTATTCAGAAGTACACCTCGTCAGGGAATGAAGGGAGAAAGCGAGATGACAAAAATATATACCCATGTACAGCGGGACAGAAAAATAAAAAGATTAGCACATGATTAACAAGAGTTAATTAGAGGCAAAAGGTATTTTAACAGGATATTGTCAATTTTATACATTTCCGCATTGTTATTGAAATTATTTTTAAAATGGATAAATGCACATTCTAGAATATTCCTTTTAATTATAAGTGTTTTTAACGAGCGCTTTAGAACTATCCCACTTGATACTATGATTACATCTAGCCTATACATATGGTTAAACAATGCATTACAATTATTTGCTGTTCTACAAGCATATTTATGCTGTTTTACCCTAATGTCTAACGTTTTACCCGTTTGGCCTATATATATATATTATATATATATATATATATATATATATATATATATATATATATATCGAGTTACATTGTGTACAAGCGATTGAATACACACAACCAACCGCATTATCCGGGATATTCTTTATTAGGCGTGATTTAACAGTATTATTATACTTAAAGACTACATTGGTACCAATTGCTTTAAGTAAAGTCGGAAGATATTGAAAATGAACATGGTAAAGTAGGCTAAGGATATTTTTACGCTCAAATTCCTTTACAGTTACACTATTATAATATCTATTCTTGGCTTTCCTAAGGTAGTTATCTAAAAATAAAATAAGATAACATAATTTGGTACCAATATTCATGATATTGCATAACTCGGAATCTAAAAATTCAGGACTGACAACTCTCAATGCTCTAAGAAACATAGCAGAGAAAATAGAAGATTTAATCGAGGGATGATGGTCAGAATAAAAAAAATGCACATATTTTTGTCATCTCGCCTTCTCCCTTCATTCCCTGACGAGGTGTACTTCTGAATACACGAAAGGCCTTGGAATTATTTTTCTTTTTCCTTGTGGGTTTGCATCATATATATATATATATATATATATATATATATATATATCATTTTCTACTGCACGAATACTTTTGCGATCGACCTACCTCTACTCGGGCCCTTTCAAATTGAAATCAGTTCAAAACCATAAATGGCTGAAACAAACCACACATAACGACAAAATGGAGAGAAGTATGCTCAAATATTGTGCTTGGGGATTTTTCGAATTTCTATTTCTTAAAATGAAATGGCTGCTTTCGGAATGAGATTCCGGAGAATTTATGGACGCAATATACTGTGACCTAACATATCAAACGCATGTACCTGCACTGATTTAGATCATCGTACAGTATATACAAACGCATTTTAAACGCTTTAGCACGGACTATATTTCCGTAGAGAAGAAAGTCCTGGTGTAGATTCTATAAAAGAACCGGAACTGAGTATGCGTATAACAAGTTGGAACTCTAAGTTCTCACGTACAAACTGATCATCTCAAACCAAGGAACAACATATTGGGCACAGCTTTAACAAACGTACACATTCGTGCACACACACACACACTATATGCATGCATGTATGTATGTAAGAACATATAAGGGAGCAAATGATCAATAAACACATACCTGAGTCATATTCCAATCTGTATGTAATCCACCTCTTGAAAATCCGTAACCAAATATGATGAAAGATGAATCACTCTCTCTCAAAAGCAAAACATCGATGTTCAACTTTGTAAACAAATCATTAAAGTCATTAAGAAAGGACACGGCAATTAACTTCTCGATACCCGATAAACCACAACATTTAAAAGACCAATTACGCTCTCTTAATTTTGTAACTTAAACTTTAAAAATACGAACGTTAAAGCAGATAACTTTTATCAACCTGACCAAAAGTGACGCGTGATGATGCGTTTCCAGACCAGGCTATAGTGAATTAGCGTTGAGAGAAACTGAAGTTATATATGCGTTTGCATTTTTACAATTCGAGACTGCAAATGTTCCTTAAAAAGTTATGAAGGAAAAGTGTGTTTGTTTGTTTGTTGGCAAAAACGAGTTCCGCGATTAAATTCTCCGCAGACGTCATTTTTGGGTATGATGTCATCACCATAATTTTCAATATAGGGCTCGAATATTTATTGCGTATACGTATGACATTGTCAAAGTTTCAGTATTAAATCATTTTCATAATTATTGCTTGATAATTTCAACTGTATTTAACTTGTAACGACAAAAAGTACACAAATTTTTAAAAAGTCAACTTCAATAGCGAGAAAAATAAGTGTAATTATACACGAAATAAAAGTGCAGAAACTATGATATTTAGATAGAATTAATTGGCTATGAAACTAAACACGAAAACATTGCAGAAATCGAGGTTTTTTTTTTATTTTTATTATTTTTGTGTGGGGGAGGGGGGGGGGGTCATATTTTGTGGATTCCATCGCAATAAAATCGTCGGGTATGGCTTTAAAATTAAATTTTGTAATCACGTGGTTTGTATTAGGTCTGTGTTTTCCGGATCATTACATTAAGTTCATCGTTAATTTCACTTTATAGCGTAAAAGAAATATTTAAACCTTTTATTAATCTCTCGGATTCGCACGAAATAGGTTTAATTCCATTCGATTTATTTCTACTGTGACTTTATTCCAGTAAATTCCGTTAAATTAAAGTCTTCAAGTTTTTAAATTTAACAGGATTCGTACATCTAACGGAACCAACCGTACGCCTACACCTACCGTTATAAATGAATTAGCCATGTCATGTCATTACAAAAAGTCGTTCACACATTTTCATAAGAGATAATATTTATGACGATTCCGTTTAAATAAAATTATAGGTAAATGTATTAATAAAAGCCCATTACAAAAAGAATAATGAATGTATGGACTTAATTTTATATAGGTCTAACTTTCTTGCGTTCTCTGTCGTTATATATATATATATATAGGGTGTCCCATAAGTCCGGTCTCATAGGAAAATTTAGTTAAAATTAAATTTACAAAGTAATACATTAGAACTAAACAGGGGCGCGTAACTAACAGGGGGGGGGGGGAATGTCTCCCCAACTTTTGAATCAGTTCATCAGCGAGTGGGCAGAGACCCTATTAGTCCTATTAGTATGCTGGAAAGTATTATTGATTCAGTACTAATACTGCAGTGATAGATACTTTAATGAGACATCGTTATTTTTTACTTTAATTATCGCATATATTGTTTTCCTTTAATGTTAAGTATAATATACTTGATACACATAAGGTAGTTGTGAAAATGCTTCTTCCATTTTCCTATTATTATCATAAACATAGATCATTCTCTAAATCAGCGCTGTCCAACCTGCGGCCCGCGGGCCGCGGAATGGCCGTTTGCCAAATTTCATTTCTGAATTTTCTTCCCTATTTTGTCATTTCTAGTAGGGAGAACAACATTCAGCGGGTTTCTAAGTCGTATTAATCAACAGTGTATGATTATAGGCAACATCTTGGCCGCGCTTTATAGAAGTTGGACAGCACTGCTCTAAATCATAGTACGGTATTTTAAGAGCATCATTTTGGTCGCAAACTCATTATAATACTGACAGGTCAGAGCTTTATCGAGACTCGAAAGAACTGGTATTGAGATGTCATTGTTATATTCTACCGAAAAAATATGCCTTGGAAGACCAAATTTAAGACATTACCTACAGGATAGCAGCACGCAAATTCATCGCAGGATTTTTCATTATTATAGTTGCCCCCACCCCCCGAAACTTTTGAAAGCTAGTTACGCCCATGGAACTAAAACATATGTTCAAATTGATGTCTTGTTTTGGGACCCTGTTTTTCGTTGTAGGTAGAATAACACGCAATGGCTAAGGCCAGAAGCATTTAAAAAAACAATTTGCGGCTTTTCTTGAGGAGTGTAACTCACTTTCATATTAGCCATTGCGTATTATTTTACCTGCAACAAAAAAAAAGGTCCCAAAACAAGACATCAATATGAACATTTGTTTTAGTTCTAATCTATTATTTGTGTAAATTTAATTTAAAATAAATTTCCCTACGAGACCAAACTTATGGGACACCCTGTATGTATAACATGACAGAACACACACACACACACACATATATATATATATATATACACACACACACACACACACTAGGTGACTAGGATATAAACTTTCGAAATCGTTAACTTAAGAACTTAAATTTTTATGGGAAAAATTTAGGCTCGGCGTCGACCAAAATCAATCCTAATTTTCGCTGAAAACCCATTTTTTCAATATTTTTTCTTAGAGGTACTTTCCTTTATGTACTTACTAATAATTTATGACAAAAAGTAACAATACTAGGCGCAAAACATAAAAAATTAAGTTCACTCTGGCCGAGTGTAAACACAGATTGACACTAGGAGAGAGCATGTGATTGACGAAGAGGCCCCGCCACCTATCGGCAGGCCGGAAATTCGAATGAGGGCTGGCTAACTTACGAGGCTTTTTCGTTAACTAACGAAAAAAAGGAGATAAATTAAAACCTAGCTAACTTAGGAATCGCTAACTGACGGGATATACCTGTACAGAATATGAAGCATGACGACATTAACATCTAAATTAGTTGCCATGGAAACGTTCCATATGTACTGTATTGCGTTATAGCAATCGTGGAAATTTGTGGGTAACTATTATTATGTTATACCCATTTAATATTTTAGATACGTTCGAGCTTGAAATGTTGTTTCAGAACTAAAGAAATCGTACATACGAAACTATTGTGTAGGTTATACGTAGGTTATTGGGGTATGAAGGTAGACAAAACGTAATTAAATCGAACCGGAATTAATCGACTCATACTAACCATAATTAAATCTAATCTCGAATCGTTTAACTCGAATAATATAAAATCAGTGTTAATTCCGGATCGATCCAATCCACGTACGTCATTATGATATAGGAATCCTATTTTATCTTCGCCTAAGATATCCTCTCGGTTAGGTTAAATTATTTGTCAAATTACACTGGTCAACACAGAATTTTTAACCAATAAAAAAATACGTGCCTTTACCTAATTGTGATATGCTGATTCCAAAAATGTCGTAAAAAAGTTTCACATGTAAATTTCGAGCTACACCTTAGATTAAATTAATGTTATTTTCACTGTACTTTTGATTGAGTGTCTTATCTGCTTGCTATGTGCTGTATACCGTGCATAAATGGGTGCTGGTTAAGTGTGTGGTCTACCTACGATTGGTTAGGTTTAATCATGATATTTTCGTTAAAACTAACGAAAATATCATGACTAAACCTAACCAATCGTCAAGGGCGATTGACAATGGGATGTAAACAAACAATTAGTAAACAAGATAAGAAGCTATAATTAAAAGGTAGACCGCCGAATCGTAGGTAGACCGCACACTTAACCAGCACCGATTTACCGCGTACTGGTAGAGTATCAACCCGACAAGAAATGTGCTGCAATCGATAAATCGTTCACCCTTGAAATCAACAAGGAAAAGAGCTAAGAGAGCTTGGCATACCAAGATCAACGATGAGAAACCATATGAAAAAAAATACTTGAAAGTTACAGAGCTCTAAATTTGATATTTTCCCAAGGCGCGAGATTCACTTGACAACTCACTGGGGGGGGGGGGGAGGTCACCCTCAGTTTAGCAGCACCGGAATACTTCCATTTTTTAACACAGGCTCAGAGTCAGAGCTTTGAGTCTGACATTTGAATCCGTGGATACAAAAATGAGTCTCACGCTTTAGACTTGAGAGCACTAAAGTTAGGCTGTGGAGTCCTAATCTTGTCAATGAACTGACTGATCATGACAGGGATAACGTGAAAACGTGTTGCAAAGAAATGCTCCGCATCTTCACAACAAATCCTTCCGAGAGAAGTTTTTCAGCGATGAATGCGCTATTTATCGCAGTAGCCGGTCACGAAAAATCTTCACTTTGTCGAAAGAAAATTCTCATTACGTTGAAGAAATTGAACACAACCCACCTCGTGTCATAATGGGCAGCATTAAACGCTCGCTATGTGGTTGGTCTATAACTCTTTTGATGACTGTCAATCAAGCTTCTTATTTGACCATGTTGCAAAACTGGTTCATACCAAAACTTGACGAACTCGGGTAAGACATGAAGCATGGCTGCAGCAAGACGAAGCGCCTGATCATTATGCATTAACAGTTAGGGACTTTTTAAATGAGGCATTCCCAGCGAGGTGGATAGTCACGGATCTGCGACATCTCCAGCACCATTGACGTGGCCTGCAAGGAGCCCCGACCTCAGCACTTGCGATAATTCTCTCTGGGGGATATATCAAAGAAAATGTAGCAAAAAAGCGCTGCCAGACGAATGAGGAACTGAAGAATGCTGTTACTACTGTATTTGCAACAATCATACAGTACATACTGAGAAAGATGTCACACACGACATGGCGACGTATCATTCTATGCTGTGAAAACGTGGGAGCTCACACATACATGCTGGATCCCTAATATTTTACGGGTATAGGGACTTCTCGACCACCCTGTACATATTCTGCCAATAAACCTTATCATCATCTACATGGTTTTCCACCTTAATTTTAAAAATGTAGTTATTTAAATAATGAGAATGGTCCAATTAAAACAATAAAAATAATAATAATAATAATAATAATAATAATAATTATTACTTGCATTTTTGTTTTATTTTAAACTGATGCACGATCAATATATGTAGTTATAGGTATAGGTACAGAAATTACTTTGCAGAGGTATATGTGCAAGAATTTCTTTTTGCAGAAGTATACAGGGTGTCCCATAAGTCCGGCATCATAGGAGAAATTCATATTTTTCTCTTTCTACAGGCCATAATGTCTGTGAGCAAGGAAGAACGAATCCAGATAATTCTACTCATAGGAAATCGGAGTCAAAGAGAGGCCGCTGCTGAATTTAACAGACTGCATCCAGACCGCGAGCCAATAACACAGAGTTGTGTTAGCAGACTTGTTGCAAAGTTTAAGGAAACAGGATCCATAGAAGATAAACCACGCAGTGGACCTTCAAGGAGGTCCACTGACGATGATACAGCGACTACTATCCTGGCTCATTTTAACAGAAGTCCCAATAAGTCTCTTCGGCGATTGTCCGCCGAGACAGGAGTGTCGAAAAGTAGCATCCATCGCATTCTTCAGGCTCACAAATGGCATCCATATAAACTTCAGATCCTACAGAAATTAAGCGAAGATGATGATCCCGACAGGCGGATGGAATTTTGTGAATGGGCTACGGAACAATATGCTCGGGATGCCAATTTCCCGTCCACCATTCTGTTCAGTGACGAGGCTGTTTTTATGGAAATGGTGAGGTAAATCGACAGAACACCCGCTACTGGTCTCAAAACAACCCTCACTGGTATACCTCTTCAAAGGAACAAAGTGCATCTCGGGTGATGGTATGGTGTGGCATTTGGAAAGATCGCATCATAGGCCCCCTCTTTTTCGATGAACATGTCACTGGAGGCACCTACCTACGTATGTTCAAGGAAGAAGCATTTCCCAGTGTCTTGAACGAAGGAGGAAATTTCCCAACATGGTTCCAGCAAGACGGCGCTCCTGCACATTACAGCACCCAAGTAAGGGAGTACCTGTACCAACAATTCCCTGTGGTCATTGAATAGGACGTCGAGGGCCTGTGGAATGGCCAGCTAGAAGCCCGGATCTCACGCCACTAGATTTTTATCTCTGGAGCCACTTGAAAGCGCTGGTATACGCAGAGAAAATTAGAAGTGTTGAACATTTGCGGCAGCGCATTATTGGGGCATGTAACACCATTACTCCTGACATCATTCACCGTGTGCTTGCTGACTGGGTATCACGTCTGAATTTGTGTATTGAAAACAATGGTGGACATATTGAGCACGTTCTGTAACTAAAAGCTTTTGTTTTGCCTTTTTTTATTATTTTTCCTATGATGCCGGACTTATGGGATACCCTGTAGATATATCTCGAAAGAGAAAAAAATGTATATCTCTCTAAAGGAACGTCGTCCCTGGATTTTAGAGCCTATTGCAAATACAGTACTGTTTAAATTAGATATATTCATAATTAGGCAAGTTTTGCTAAGTTGATGTACAATTTTAGCTAAATATTTCAACATCAAAATATTAGTGTTTACACGGACTCTCAAATTTTATTTGGGGAATGGGGAAGAATTTCATTAATTTCTCAAAGTTTGACACCTTCAAAATATAATAAACATACATACAATGCAGTTTTACTAAAATATAATACAAAAAATAGAACAAAATGAATTATGAAACAAGGTAATTTTGGAAAAATTACCTTTTTTATGGTTTTAACACTTCATATTGTGGAATTAAAATCACGAGAAAATTGGATTGACCTAAATTGCTCATGATATATCAACAATACAAAAATTAAAAATGAATCAATGAACCTCGTCTTGATCATCTTCAGGTTAGGTTATTGTAAGAAGTTTTATCCCGAATGAGCTATGCTCAATGGCGCCATTACATTCGTTATTTGCAGCAGTCTTATCTGGAGCCACGAGATAAAATACGAGGACTCGTAATTGGGGACTACTTATAAATTGGTTATTTTATCTTACTGTATATGCATATACTGTATACATACATACAAATGATCATTGTTTTATATATTTCACGCACGAAAATGAAAGCAGGAGTAGCCACGTTTCGCTCTAATCACTAGAGCATTTTTTCAAGCTTTAAAACTTGAGAATGCTCCCGTGATTGGAGCGAAAAGTCGCTACTCCTGCTCGCATTTGCCTGCGTGAAATAACAACACTGAACCAAATCCGTGTGTGTGTGTGTGTGTGTATGTGTGTGTAGTGTATGTGTGTGTGTGTGTGTGTGTGTGTGTAATTTAGTGGTGGACCGGATATTCGCATCCGCATCATTTTTAACATCCGCATTCGCACTTCTGACTGCGGATGTTATGCGGATATTACCTCTAATAAATTATGCAATTTACATTAAATTAGCTTATAAAGTAGCTTATAAGGCCCAGTCATACACATTTCACGTAAAGTATTAATTATTGAACAAACAAATATATAAACCGCAGAATATAAATAGCTGGTAACAGAGAAAATTGAATGAAACTTGTTTCATTCAATTTTCCGTGGCTGAGAAACTCTTGAGAAAGTTATTATTTTTATCATAATGAAAACATTAATATTAATTTTAATTCTTATGCATTGCCTGCCATAATAGTAATATCACGAAATTTGAAAAATTATGTCATATATTCATAATTCTATATTATATTCATAGATGAACAATATCAGCATTATCAGCATCCGCATATATTGAAATTAAAAATCCGCATCCGCAGATGTTGAAAAACTGACATCCGGTCCACCACTCTCACACACACACATATATATACATATATATATATATATATATATATAGGTCAATATTTCGGAGATGCACGGCCTCCGAATTCGGATTTTTTTAATTCATACCAGTCGTTAGTACATAATTATGATTTGACGAATTTAAAAAAAAAACTAGACCTTTGTGCCTTTAAAAAATGAGGGACATGATTTTTTCACTTTAACGATTTTTTGACATTTTCCGAGTTGCGAAACTATCCACCGCAAAGGGTAGTTATTTTTCCGTCGATTTAGTGAAGGTTGCGTTGCGTTATGTTCGTTTTAGTGCCTAATCTTCACTAAAACGAACCTAACCTAACCTTCACTAAATCGACGGAAAAATAACTAACCTTTTATTGTGGCGGTGGATAAAGTTTCGCGATTTCTCGCAAAAAATAATGCAGGATAGTCGGATCACTTTAACATATTGCTTCCCAGGAACCTCTTTAACATACTGCTTCCCAGTGTATATCACTTTAACATATTGCTTCCCAGTGTTAATCACTTTAACATATTGCTTCCCAATATTTAGGATAAGGAGTACGATAAAAAATGTTCGCTTTAATAAAGTAAAGGCATAAAAAGTAAATCATAACGTGTTAAAATATTAGATTGAAAGTAAATTTATTAGAATTGTTGCGCTATTTGGTCACACAAAGTAAAAAATGGATTTCGGAAGAATCGGTCACGCCACATCATTTGCCACAAGTACGAGTTGAGTGGCTCCTTTTTTGCAGCCTTTCAGTTTCTTTATATATTTAATGTAGGTTAACTGAATGCCCTTGACGATTGGATAGGTTAAGTTGTGATATTTTCGTTAAAACTAACGAAAATATCACGACTTAACCTAACCAATCATCAAGGGCGTACAGTTAACCTACATTAAATATATAAAGAATACCCGGTTAGGGCATTTATAGCTTTGTTTACGGTCGGTAGGTTATCTCCTAGATTACCAACCTCTTTCTAACCAACCAACCTTTCTCTTTTTAACATACTGCTTCCCAGTGTTAATCACTTTAACACATTGCTTCCCAGGAGGGATCACTTTAACTGAGTTTAACATATTGCTTCCCGAATGCTTTGGGAAGCAATATGTTAGTGATCCGGATAGTCTTGTGGTCTGTTTTTTTTTGTCTCGGAAAATGTCAAAAAATTGTTGAAGTGAAAAAAATCGATAGCTCCCTTTTTTTAAAAAAGCGCAAGGTCTAGTTTTTTAAAAATTCATCAAATCATATGTACTAACGACAGGTATGAATAAAATATCTGAATTCGGAGGCCGTGCCTCCGAAATATTGATCATCATATTTATATATATGATAAAAATAACCACAAAGAGAAAGGAAAACACGAAATAGTGCTCAAACGCTTTCGTCTAATGACATCCTCAGGAACACTGAAATTAATAACAAATTTGAGACGTGTGTGTGTGTGTGTGTGTGTGTGTGTGTGTGAAAAAAGAAAAATTCTGATAGATACTAAACTTAAACCCTATCTATCGGAAAAAAATGGTTTGTTTTTTCCAATAGATACTAAACTTAAAACATATCCATCGGAAAAAATTTTTTTCCTACGTACACTTTTACTCCGGACATGACACCCCCATCAAGAAAGCTATATTTCCTTCAATGTTTCTTCGTACTCTTAGGATCGCCAGTCCGGAATACATGGATGCCGAATTAGAAAAAAATCAACAGTATTGGAAGTAATTTCTGTTACTCACCTGCTTTTTTGGAATTTTGTCTTAACAAGGCAAAACGAACTTTCTATCGTGTGAATAATAACCCTCACACTTTGTCGAAGAATATTTTAGTATTTCCATATTTCCCGTGCTTTTTAGGCATTGCTAATGTACTTAAACTTTTGAACATTAATGTACTATTTTCATATGACAATATTGTGAACAAATTTAGAGTAAAGAATAGTCCTACCAATAATTCAGGCATTATCTATAAAATTGGTTGTAAACAATGTGATTACTTGTACACTGGACAGACGGGAAAGAATTTGAACACGCGTGTAAAACAGCATTAATATTTCGTTAGAACGGGACAGTCGTCCAGTGCCCTTTTTGTACATTTGTCAGTTATCCAATTGTATTGATTGGAATAATGCTTCATTTTAGTTTCAATCAAGCAACAGTTAATAGAAATAGTCAACTTTTTTCGCTTGATTCTGTTGTTTTGAATTCGTTCAGAACGAACTTAAAACAAGAAGGGCAAGGTAGCTTTTCCATATAAATTTGTACGCTCCTCCTACAAATTTTTTGTGCACCAATCATTTTTTTTTGTGAACTATATACAGTATAGTCTCGAACTTGTTAATAATTTCAGTTTCAGTGTTCCTGAGGATGTCATTAGACAAAAGCGCTTGAGCACTATTTCGCGTTTATTTTTTCCTTAGTGGTTATTTTCATCATACCTATTATTCACATGTTACATTCGTGAAATAATTTGATATATATATTATATATATATATATATATATGATACACACAGACAGTGCATGAACTATGGTATTTGTCATTTACCATTACTTATTCGGACTATAGTGGATTTAATTATCCCAGAAGAGTTCCTTGTTCCATGCACTGTCTGTGTGTATCATAAAAAACTCAGGGGACCATTCTGAGTTCATTCCCATCTTGAAACGGACATGTTATGTGCCTTGAAAAGTGGACGCTCAATTCTGCCAGTTGAGGTTTAAGTTTTGGTTTTTGGCTAAAAATATAATAGTTACCCCTTTTTCTTTTTCTTTGATGCATTCAATCTGACGTGAAGGCAGCGAGTCTTTTGCTTATATTGAGGTTCTAAATGTAGCATGGCTAGGTGCTTTAAACCCTAGATCCATGTCCCAAAGCTGGATCCTGTCTGCTTTGCAGATAGCTGGTGAGGGAAGCTATATTTATGGGACCTCTTTGCGAGTGACCCGTTGCCCACGTCGGGCTAGCATCATGAAAAAGAAAAACTATGGTATTTGTCATTTACCATTACTTATTCGGACTATAGTGGATTTAATTATCCCAGAAGAGTTCCTTGTTCCATGCACTGTCCTGTGTCTATCATAAAAAACTCAGGGGACCATTCTGAGTTCATTCCCATATATATATATATATATATATATATATATATATATATATATATATATATATATATATATAATAAATAAAAAACTGATCAATGATTTGAAAACTTTTATTTAAAATTCATATAAATCCATACCTCGCAGCGGTTGGTTCTCAAGGTCAGCAAAGTTTTTACTTTTATAGAAAAGACTCCCTATATTTAGTTGTGCCACTTTCGTACAAAATTTCCCACTTTTGTGAAATCGATGAAGAACCAGTGTGACCATAATATATTTACTAAAATACCACAGCATCAAAATTTTGGGCTTCACATCCGAAGCTAGCGAATCCAAATTCGTGAAGCTGCACTTCGAATGTAAATGGCTCGTGAGCTTAAAGTAAATGTTATGCTCTCACTGGCTTAAAAAATCCTGTTCAAAATTAATTGTATGAAATTATTTACATGTTAAAATATGAGCGCTGATCAACTAGATATAAGTAGGCTTTGTTGTTCAGTTATGTATAGAAATACACATCAGCCAAGGGTGGTCCATGCCACACGTTTAATACCACTGAATACTAATTAATTTGCAAGAAAAATCTAATGCTCTATTCCGAATCATCGAAGTGAATGTTGGAGACATATATATATATAATATATATATTTTATATATATAACTTATATATATAATGAAATAATCTTTAAAATAAATTAACCCATATTACTAACTGCCCTATTTAGTTTAATTAGCACTACAAAGAACAAAAGGAAAGTCAGTCCTATGAACATTTATTACAAGGATTAAAGCGGGCAATAATTGCGTTTGGAGTTGTTTAACCTCCTTCGTAACGGTAAAGGTCACGTGATAAAGCTTGAAATAGTAACAGATATTTCAGTGTCAGTAGTAAGAAAGCTATAAATAGATAGACGGACAGAGAGAAGGCTTAATAGATAGTGACTGGGGTCGTGTGTGAATGAATATGCTCTGTAACTTGGGTGGCCAGGCGTCCAGTATTCAACCGGACAGTCCTCTATTTTATAATTAAAAAAAACCCTAAGAAAAACCAAGATATAAAATTGACCAAATAAACGCAAGTTAAAATACCGTTTCATTTATAATTTCGTTATAAAATTGCGTAGGTATTACAGTAAATTTGTTTAAAAAAAAACATTTACACCAAATTGAACAAATTTCATAAATGCGTCCTCTTTTTCGATGTTTGCATAATGGCCACCCAACCTACAACACCTCGACGTGAAAAAATGCCATTTAGTCGGAAACTACGATTTTTCTAAGACAGGCTACGCAGGCTAAAAAAAAAATTAATTGATAAAGTGACTGCAGCATTTTTCTCTCCTATTTAATCAATACTCGCGGGAGATGTTTACCTTTATAGGAGCAAACTTCTGAAGCTCTGGTCGTAGTAGTGTATCCATATCTTTGCAATTACGATTTCTTAAAATTTCCGGGCTTGATCCCAAAAATATTAGTTTGAGAATATGTTTCGATCCAAAATCCAATGTTGAAAACCTCGAAATCTGAACTCTGATACGGTTCTAAATTCATAGTTGGTAGTTGATAGAGCTATCGTGCTTGATATTTACGTCTATTATATGACAATCTATTTAGTCCCAATATAGGCCCTAGCCCTAAACAGAGGCTGTAGAGAGAACTATATATATATATATTATTAATTTTTTAATAATACTCACTAATACTGTATATAAGACTTGTAATTAGACACCTAATAAGTTTGGAATAAAAGTATCAAATAATAAAATAACTTAAGTTTGTTTCAAATTTAAATAGAAAACTAACTTTGGTGGAATGACATACTTAATGGCTTGACCCGATTACTTACTTACCCAGTGTCATAACTGCAAATTGCTTTAGTTAATAAATTATTACTGAGCTCACAACCACGACGTAATTCTAGTACTAAACCGAAGCTCATTTACATTACCGTATATATTGTGAATTTATGTGTGGCCTATACAAATAACATTTGGATTACGTTTCTTAAATATAATTATATTGGTTTTTACGACGGCTTTAAACGAATCAATCAAGGATAAAGTTAATTAATTAAAAAATACATTATATTTTCGCGTGATAAAAATTAATTCTGTAAATTTAACACGTCCAAGATTGGCTTATGATGCGTAATACCCGCAATTAATTATCCTCAACAAAAACATGGTAAAGCTAAAGCATAACATTCATTTTAGTATACTCGGATTGTTGATTTTTCAAGCACTTTCACCATCTTCAAGCCACTAAAGCAAATTCGCTGACCAAAACAAAGCACATGATAAAAACAAATCTCTCAGAGTTAAGCTGACTGAAGAAATAGGTTAGTAACTATTGGTAACTATGTATACAAAGCAGTTAATCAAGATGCTAAATGTCACCAGATTTGAAGATTGTGAGAAATTTAATGGTATAAAGAATTAAAATGTTATAGAGTTTGTTTTTGATTTTTAAATTATTGCACATACAATACGAAACACTGATTTATATATAACGAATTGCGTTACAAAAATGCATTAAGATTTAGTGAAATAAATTTAAAACAGTTATTGTATATTGATTTGTGGTAAGCATAAACATTATTGCAGTCATTCTCATGCGAATTTGGATCAGTTTACGTTTTGAGGGGTTTGAGGTACGATAGTAAAAAGTAATGAATGGCACTATTATTATTATTATTATTATTACCATTTTATAACTACAGTACATAGCTGGATTAGGATATATATATATATACCTTTGGTAACCTTTGGTTTGCTTCCGCCCGAATTGTTCATTCTGACGAAGGTCAAGCTTTTCACTCCACCTTAGACCTACAGTTTAACGTGGAATCCGAACCACGCGCCACCAACAGCTTAACCACTAGGCTACGGTCTGATAACTGAAATCCTAAAAGTTTGATTTCATTTGAATTGCAGAAGAGGCGCATAGCGCATGCGCAGTCTCACTTCAAAATGAAGAGTACTGAATGTAACTAAACGTTTGTTTCGACATGTTTCATACTTGATTTACATGAGTACATCTTTCTCCGTCCTTACAAAAAAGAGCAATTAGCATTCAGAAAATGAATCGAAAGATTACATATGCTTCATCCTGTACATATATTATGTTTTTCAATTTACATGAAAAAAATCGCAAAGTAATGTGAAAAATCGCATAAAAATTAACATGAGTTGCCCAAAAAAGTAACATGTAGAATAATGTAGATAGGACTGCCAGACGTCCAGTCCCGCATTTCATCAAAAAATCCCGCGTCCCGCTTTGTATTCAAAATGTCCCGCAAAAAATATTTTTTTAAGCAAATTTTTTCGGGATGAATTGATTTAGTATTTTCTTGAATTATGTGGGATCCCGTAGAATTCTGTAGAGTAATGTTGAATGGTCTAGACTCTAGAACATCCTAGAAATTACATAACGCTTATAAAATGTGTTTGGCCACGAGTCGGCAGTTTTTCGACTGTAGTTATACTGTAAACTTTGAATTAGTGTGAATCTTGCGATTGCTTGACCATACAACTTGAGATGGTGTAATTCAAATAAAATCTGTAAAAGTATGTCTACTTTTTATAAGAAATCGTTCAGGTGTAAATTGCTGCATTTGCGTGAAAGTTTTTGCGTAAAAGAGGAACACACACACACACATACACACACACGCACACTTCATTTTATTTATAAGATTTAGACATTTTTTTGAATTAATTATTTACAATCATATTTTTTTTACTTATTATTATAATAATAATATTATTTACAATTTTCCCCTAGCAAAATGGCTAGTTCAGAGACTCCTCCTAAAAAACAAAAATGTCTAGTGACTTTCAACAAGGATTGGACAAAAAGTTTCGATTGGATTCAGCCTGGTAGAGATGAGTTCACTGCAAGATGCAAGATATGTAACAATCATTCGTTTACAATAAGTCATGGTGGTGAAAATGATATAATGCGACATACCAAGTCCAAAGCACACATTGAAAATGTGAAGGCATCGGCAAGCTCACGAACACTCACTGATTTTTTTGTGAAAAAGGATTCCCAAGACGAAAATGAAATGGCTCTCGCTGAAGCATCTTACTACTACCACGCCGTTTATCATTCATATAGTTACAACTCAGCTGGATGCGGGAGTAGTTTGTTTAAAGGTATGTTTAGAGATTCCGAAACTGCTGTCAAATTTTCTTGTGGACGGACAAAGTTGCCATCGATCATCACAAACGTTTTGGCTTCACACTCTAATTTTATGGATTCTTGGCTCGGCAATTGATACAGAAATGCGATAATGAATCAGCAGTTAAACGATTCGAGATTGATTAATTATCAAAGTTTCCTCGATGCAGCAATCAATTATTTGGAGAAATGGTTCGACTTCGAGGATAGAAAACTTCAAGCCATAAGCTGCTTAGATTTGAAGAAAATCCCAAAATTTGAAGAAAAATTGTGGAACTCATTCAACTCTTCCAAATTGAAGTGAATGGTGATCTACTTTTCAACGAATTCATTTTTTTAAAAAGATTCATCGTAGAATTGAACGATAGCGATAAGTCGTTACCTCTGGATCAACGATGGGTGCTTTTCTTCAAGGCCTTTCCATCTCCAAACCTTGCAAAAATTCTGGAGCATATATTTTCCATTCCTCATTCCAACACTGTCTGAAAGAATTTTCAGCTTGATGACAACCAACTGGAGGAAAGAGAGAAATTGGTTGCTCATCGAAAACTTAGAATCAGAACTCGTGATTAAAGAAAATTTTTCTCTGACTTGCAAGGAATTTCAGTTATATTTGAAGTCAGAAGATGGAACTAAAATTTTGAAGATGATTAAAGGTTCAGAAAAATATTGACATAATGTCATAATATAATTAGCATGTAAAGCGATGTATACTACAATAATTAATATGCTATGATAATTTCAATATTATTTACGATATTTCAATATTATCTATAATAATTTCATATTATTCACGATGCTTTGTTAAGCATTATTTTAATAACATTTTTCTAATTTTGTTTGTTGTAACCGTTGAAGAAATCTAGTTTCAATTTGAAAAAATTTGGTCTTAAAAAAAATTTTTTTGTCCCACATAGACATTTGAAAAATCTGGCAACCCTACATGTAGCCCAACATCCAAATTTAGTAGCACAAGCGCATCAAAAGTAGCCCAATTAGCTATTTTTAGCCCAATCTGGCAACTCTGATTTGGAACATTTCAGGCTCCAGCCAGGTCACATTTCGGTGTTGCGAACTAGTATTTTATATTCTTAAGTTCTTACAAAACATTATTAAATTCTTATCAGTCATTATTAGCTTTATTAAACCAAAAAACAAATACACGACTATATATATATATATATATATATATATATATATATATATACACCGGTTGCCCAGAGAAAAGTAAGTTATTGCTTTTAAGATTTTATTTCAGTTTTATAGAAAGAAATACAAAATAAATAATACATGTTAATTAATAAATACTCCTGTTTTATTATTGTCTATAATACTCTATATTATTACATCAAATACTCAAAATATCCACCACCTTGTTGGACACAAAGCTCCAAACGATGGCGCCAGTTATCAGTTGCCCTGTTTATGAAATTTTGCGGTAGCGAATTCCATTCTTGCACAATCTTTTCTTTTAATTGATCAATGTTAGCGAAATTAGTATTCCTAATACACTCTTTTCTTCAGTTCATCCCATATTGCATAACAGTGGGTAACAAAATTTTAAAAAATTTGTTTATTGTGATTTTTCTGTCGTTTCTTAATGATTTCGGGGCGCTGATTCCAAAAATGATATTGGTTTTGCTCTATCATCAACCGTTTCAAAAATATAGGTTATCACACTTTTCATATGGCAAAGTATTATATAAAGAAGGCTAACATAAATAATTTCTGTAAATAAAAACACTATTGGAAATTAATGTTTATTGAGCCAAAATTGTTTGACAAACCCAAAATGGTGCAAAGGATATAATATATATCATGAGGAGAACCGATAAGAGAATAACAAGCCTCGTTATGCAGTGTGCGTTCCTTAAAAATGCACTGAAGAACGCAACTTCCGCGTATGAACATTCTTATCCTTTCTGATCAGCGACCATACGTAGTCTCCCATCATGGAAGCATCCCAATGGCCCTGGTACCTTTTCTCCATCGTTTGAATATCTTATGGAATCTTTCGCCATGTTCTTCACTCACATCGCCCAGGTTATCACGAAAAAAGTCTAGATGTGAATGCAGATAGTGTAATTTTAAAGACATACGGCACCCCATTTTGCCATAGCACTTAATGAAGTTTGACACTAACTCCTTATAGTTTGGTGCTTTATGGTTGCCTAAAAACCCACGAACCACATCACGGAAAGCATACCAAGCCTCTTTTTCGATCGGAGTCATCTTGGCTTCAAGGTTCTTTGAATTCAACAGCGCCTTGACTTGTGGTCCTACAAAGATGCCAGCCTTGACTTTGGCCTCAGAGAGTTTAGGGAACATTACCCGAATCTGTTGGAAAACTTCCCCTCCAAAACCTAACGCAGTTACAAACTGCTTAATTAGACCCAACTTAATATGGAGAGGTGGTAGCAGAACTATGTCAGGCTTCACAAGAGGTTCCCTGAGTACATTGTACTTTCCTGGTTGCAGTCCTTCACGTGGAGGCCACTGAACTGTTTTATAGTGTTCAGTTGAAGTCCTGCTATCCCACAGGCAAAGAAAACATGAATATTTAGTAAACCCTCCTTGTAAACCTAACAGGAAACCAATCATTTTGAAATCACCACACACGTCCCAGTTATATTGTTCATACCTGATTTGAGTAAGCAGTTGTTGACATTTTCATAGTCCTTTCATTTGAACAGAATGTGCAACTGGTATACATGGATATTTGTTCCCATTGTGGAGTAGAACAGCTTTTAAAACTCCGAGTTGAAGTGTCAAAAACAGGCGCCACTCTGAGGGTATATGTGTTAACCAATAGCTGTGAATAGACCATTAACCTCGCTGCAATAACAGAGAGAGCCATTGACATTGTAGAACCTTGCAAACTCTTCATGCCGCTTTCGGTATACAGTGCTCTTGCAGTCTTCTCCAAGCAAATTCCACTCTTTGAGTCTGGAGGTCAGAAGCTCAGACCCTGATTTCGTCAGACCCAAATCTCTAATTAAGTCGTCCAATTCCCTCTGATTTGGAAAGTGAGGGTTTGTACTGAAAGTTACTGTATAGTCTTCATCATGACTGTCCTCATCAGCCGACATCTCAGATGAGCTAGTGCATCCTCATTTTCAACCTGCAAAGCAAAGAAACAAAATATAGGCATAGCTATATATGTAGAAGAGCATCAGCACTAAGAAAAATCGACACACAATGACCCACAGTCTGTAAATATAGAAGGTAAAGTAATGGATAGATACCTGTTCTGGTGGACGTGGTATTTTAAGACCTTCGCCATGTGGTACAGGAGCTATGGACGCTATGCTTGGATACTGAAGAGTCTGCCTTCCTTTAACTTTCCTGTACTTAGAAACATCTACCATGCAGTAGTAGCAATCGTCGTGGTGGCTCTTTGGTTCTCTCCATATTCTGGGTACCACAAAGGGCATTGCCTTGAGGTACTCCCCGCAGCCACCCTTCAAGTGTGGAGCGGCAGCTTCCACAGATCACATGGGGTGCCCAGGGCTTATCTTGGTCACCCATAGGCATACCAAAATAGAGCCGATACGCGATCCAGAACTTGGTGCCCTTCACAATCTTGTGCGATCCTTGCTTGGGGCCTATGTAATACTCACAAACGTAGCAGAATATATCCGGCGAGTGTTTACAAGCTCTAGTTGCCATTCTCTTTACCAAACTGTACTACATTAATCATAACCTGCAGATATAGAGAGAAGAGTTATTAAATCTGCAACAGATTACAGATTCCAGAAAAAAGATGTATTCACAACACTGAAATAATGTTCGCAATAAAAAAGGATCGATAACACTCAAATCGTCAGCACAGAGAAGCACAGAAACACAGTACCTCGGTGTTGGTAACCATCAGACAAACAACCTGCTTTCTTTGTGTGCTCACACTTACTGACTTCTCAGACTCTGCGCTCTTCTTTATATAGCACAGTGGAAGTTTCGGGCAATTTCTAGAGCAAGAAACTGTCAACGAACATCCGGATTGTTCTCAACAATTCCTGATTATGCTGATATTGCTGCGCCCATAATAACATTATATTGGTAAAACATGAAAAATGGATTATCTCTGAAACCATTGATGATACACACAAACCAAGGCCAGATTTGGACTCAGCGCCCACAAATGCATATAAAAACATAAAAAATTCTATATAAACAGAATCAGTGTTACACAGTGTAATCAAGAGGAGACAAATCTAGGCTGTTGCCAGGCCAATCTTTAGGTTTTATGTAGTCAGGAACTTCTTTGTTTAAATATTCAATTGTAAGGTGAGCAGTATGACTTGTTGCACCATCTTGCTGAAATGTATATCGATTTGCTAAAATTTCGCGAATTTTTGGTAGATGTTTCTCTAATATACTGTTGCAATAATAAACCGCATTCATTATAACACCGCTTTCAACAAAAGCAATATCACTTTTACCCAGTCTTGAGACACAGCAGGAGATCATTAGATTTTTAGAAAAGTTAAACCGTTGAATTAAAAGTCTTTCCGGTGTTACTTCTCTCTTGGTTCTTGCTATAGAATACACTCGATTGTTTTGAGTGGTGATAGGCGATCGAATTGAAAATGATTTTTAATCACTAAACCAGATTCTATTGACATTGGGAAATCTTTGAAGAAAAGCTTGATGTGCTTCCATTCTGTTCATCTTATTGACTTCACTCAAGATCTGCACTGGATAGCGTTTATAAACTGTCATTTGCGGATCTTCTTTGACAATTCGTTGTATGGAACTTCTTGAAATTCCGGTTTCTGCTTCAATTTCATTTGGTGTCATACGCGTTCCAGGCTTTTTTTCCTGACTTAGAACCATTTCCTCAACCATTGCAATATTTTCATCAGTGCGAACTTCTCTTTTTTCTTTCACTACCTTTGGTTCTAGCAACACATCCAGTTCTATCAATTTCACGAGTATTTTTTTCTACACCAGAACGAGTCCATGGTTTATTTGGAAACACTGATATAATTTTTGTGGCACCATAGTGTTTCTCAATACGTAATTGTTTTATCAATATGAGATCTTCTTGACTATATGAAGGCATTTTTGATGGTTGATTAAATATTTTTGAAAAATCTGCAACAAAGATAAATAGAGTATATTAAAAACAAATATTATAAAAACATATAGAAGTGCTACATATAAAAGCAAATTACACTGGTCAACACTCATTTTATTGCCAATCATATTAGAGTGATTTTGGGGTAACTTTGTGGTGCTGATTCCGAATATGACATCGGTTTTGCTAGATTGGCTCTAATTTATGAGATAATTGGTACCCCCATTGAAACACGTAAAAATGCAAAAAATTTAATGTTCAGGCTATATACGGAGGGGGAATATTCTAGAATGATCGCGGAGTAAACACTAAGAATATTCGCGTGTCTCACCATCTAGAATGTTCCGGTAGTTTCCCATATGCACGCGTTATGGTTACGTTTCCTATTAATTGAGGGTATTCATTATCTCAAGAACTAGAGCCAAATCGGAAAAACTACTTTCATTTTGGAATTCAGCAACCCCAAAATACCCTAAATTCGTACGAATTTCCTTGGCAACGAAACAAAAATGTTTTTTTGTTGAGCTGTGTTATTTATTTATTTAAATCGTTATAAAAGCAAGCAAATCTTGACAATATTAAATATAATAGTTGATAAAAGCAATAGCTTACTTTTTTCTGGGGAACCCGGTGTGTATATATATATATATATACACCCAGCGAAATAGCAATCTAAATGACAAATTTCGATGTCGATATCGAAATGGGGTTGAAACTGAGTACTGATGTAAACTCTTTATTCACTAAATACAGAAACATTATCTCCTCCCCTTTTAGGAAAATATATTTTGGAAATGCTGATTGTACTCTATTTTATCAACATATTGTTGCATCAACAGTAAATTAATAATTCAATTTGTACACTGTCACAAATATTAATATTTCAACGATATCAACCATGCATCAGCAGTCGATCGATCAACCGTGCTACCTGGGTGTGTGTATATATATATATATATGTATAGAAACGACGTAAGTATAGAGGAGTGTTCTGCACACGAGGAAGAGAAATAACAAACAAATGAAAAATAAGGCACCCGCCCGGGAATCGAACCCAGGATCTTCCGATTGCCGGTCAGACGTGCTAACCACTACACTACGGAGCTACGATAGTCAGAAGTTGTAATTCTCCTACATAGGGCAGAAACCAATGCCTTGAGAGGGCACCCTCGCAAATCGTGAATATGTACATTTAACTGCAATGACCACGCAGTATATTAACGTATAGAAACGACGTAAGTATAGAGGAGTGTTCTGCACACGAGGAAGAGAAATAACAAACAAATGAAAAATAAGGCACCGCCCGGGAATCGAACCAGAATCTTCCGATTGCCGGTCAGACGTGCTAACCACTACACTACGGAGCCACGATAGTCAGAAGTTGTAATTCTCCTACATAGGGCAGAAACCAATGCCTTGAGAGGGCACCCTCGCAAATCGTGAATATGTACATTTAACTGCAATGACCACGCAGTATATTAACGTATAGAAACGACGTAAGTATAGAGGAGTGTTCTGCACACGAGGAAGAGAAATAACAAACAAATGAAAAATAAGGCACCCGCCCGGGAATCGAACCCAGGATCTTCCGATTGCCGGTCAGACGTGCTAACCACTACACTACGGAGCCACGATTGGTTTCTGCCCTATGTAGGAGAATTACAACTTCTGACTATCGTGGCTCCGTAGTGTAGTGGTTAGCACGTCTGACCGGCAATCGGAAGATCCTGGGTTCGATTCCCGGGCGGGTGCCTTATTTTTCATTTGTTTGTTATTTCTCTTCCTCGTGTGCAGAACACTCCTCTATACTTACGTCGTTTCTATACGTTAATATACTGCGTGGTCATTGCAGTTAAATGTACATATTCACGATTTGCGAGGGTGCCCTCTCAAGGCATTGGTTTCTGCCCTATGTAGGAGAATTACAACTTCTGACTATCGTGGCTCCGTAGTGTAGTGGTTAGCACGTCTGACCGGCAATCGGAAGATCCTGGGTTCGATTCCCGGGCGGGTGCCTTATTTTTCATTTGTTTGTTATTTCTCTTCCTCGTGTGCAGAACACTCCTCTATACTTACGTCGTTTCTATACGTTAATATACTGCGTGGTCATTGCAGTTAAATGTACATATTCACGATTTGCGAGGGTGCCCTCTCAAGGCATTGGTTTCTGCCCTATGTAGGAGAATTACAACTTCTGACTATCGTGGCTCCGTAGTGTAGTGGTTAGCACGTCTGACCGGCAATCGGAAGATCCTGGGTTCGATTCCCGGGCGGGTGCCTTATTTTTCATTTGTTTGTTATTTCTCTTCCTCGTGTGCAGAACACTCCTCTATACTTACGTCGTTTCTATACGTTAATATACTGCGTGGTCATTGCAGTTAAATGTGTATTATATATATATATATATATATATATATATTTAACTGCAAACAACATACAGTATAATTAATGTAAAGAACGACGCTTGTGTAGAAGAACGTTCCGCACAAGATGAGGAAGGAGAACGAACAAATGAAAAATGAGGTAACCACCCGGGAATCGAACCCGGGATCTTCCGATTGCCGGTCAGATATGCTATCCACTACCTCATTTTTCATTTGTTCGTTCTCCCTCCTCATCTTGTGCGGAACGTTCTTCTACACAGGCGTCGTTCTTTACATTAATTATACTGTGTTGTTTGCAGTTAAAATGTATATATATGTACGGCATGCGAAGGTGCCCCCTCAGGGCATTGGTTTCTGCTCGTATGTAGGAGAATTACGACTTCTGATTAATCGAGGCCCATGGTGTGGTGGATAGCATATCTGACTGGCAATCGGAAGATCCCGGGTTCGATTCCCGGGTGGTTACCTCATTTTTCATTTGTTCGTTCTCCCTCCTCATCTTGTGCGGAACGTTCTTCTACACAAGCGTCGTTCTTTACATATATATATATATATATATACACACACCTCTGTTGACTGGTGTATGGCATGCAGCTCCATCTTTCTGAGGATAATAATGATAATGCTCGGATTTCTTTTGTAACGGCTAAGGTTATGTGACGGAAGAGACCTATGGCTTCACGCGGGACACAACCCAAGGGTCGCTACATCATCTAAACGCGGAGGATGGTCGCCCATCCAATTCCTAAACAGATCCAATGTCATTTAATCCAGTGTCATTGGTATGCGCCTCGGTGGTGTTGTGGTTAGCGTCGCTGACTACGAATCCTGGCCCCGGGTTCGAGACCCGATGGCAGCCGGCGCGCAGCAAAACCCAGCTGTTCATCCTTCCACACAATAAAGAAAGTGGTTGGTAGATAAATGGGTACCCTAGGTGGCCTAGTGGTTAAGACGCTGGGCTGCTGATTGGGCGTGGTTCGGATTCCACGTTAAACTGTAGGTCTAAGGTGGAGTGAAAAGCTTGACCTTCGTCAGAATGAACAATTCGGGCGGAAGCTAACCAAAGGTTAACAGGAAGTGGTGTTGCGATGCAGCCACGACGTAGTCATCTTCCTGAAGAATATGCGTTTCACGGTGCAGGCTGCCTTATTGGTCCAATGGAAGTAGATGCTACTCGAAGAATTCAGTATACTAAAGCAGGGGCGTAGCCAGGGGGAGCCACTGGGGCCATGCCCCCCCCCCCTCAGACCAAGATAACAGTATTCAATTGTTCATATGATAATCTGAAATAATGGTCGTTTGGTTGGATGAAGGAAGGCGAGTCTAACGTACGTTAAAAAAAGTGTAGTTTGGTAAACGATCTTTCGAAAGTTGCTTCTCTTTTTTAATCACAATCAATCATATATATTGTTGGTCCCCCACCAAATAAAAAATCCTGGCTACGCCTTTGTATTGAAGGGAATTTAAACATCCATCACTAAACACTAACTGTCTCTTTCCAGTGTCAGATGGTCGCGTTTAGATGATGTAGCGACCCTTGGGTTGTGTCCCACGTGAAGCCAAAGGTCTCTTCCGTCACATAACCTTAGCCGTTACGAAGGAAATCCGAGCATTATCATTATTAACTCTTTAAACGGATCGTGATCGTCTTTTAAAACGGACCTTCATGCCTTACAAAAAGAATTCCGAGACACTTTTAATGGATTATTATTTAAACTGGTGTAATAATTAATCAGTCAAGAGGGCCAGAAACTGGCACAGGGCTCAGGCCAAACTAATGCACCCCATTGCGCTACCTCCAAAATTATTTACACCAGTTCCAGTGTGGGGATCGAACCTCCAATCTCAGTATCTTCACTTCACTAACTGCGTTGGGTGGAGGAGGTTGGTCTGTCCGAGAGCAAGTTTCTAAGTATTCGTCTTTACCTTCATTCTTTTATTAATTTTGGAAATAATATCCTCGTCCTTCCATGAATTCCTTAAATAACTGAAATAAGAAAATTATTCATTTCAGTGTGATACTGAAACGATGTCTTATAAAAGCCAAATAAATACTAAAATTTAAATCTGCGCATTTAGTAATGTAATTTCGTTTTTATTAATACCCTGTTCAGTAGGGACAAGAAAATCGCTCACGAAACAATCTATGGAAAAAATAAATCATTAAAAACCAAAATAATAATAATAATAATAATAATAATAATAATTATTATTATTATTATTATTACTATTGTTATAATTTGTTAATGAGGATATGACCTCATACCAGGCATTGGCTTTTTATTTTTGTGATTCTTCGATGAATCACAATTTCAACAACTTAAATGGAAGATGGACATAACCTGTACAGTAACTGTGAAGAAAAAGTATATGAAGACTTCGACCCCCAGTGGTTTCAACCTGTTGTGAAATGTGGTGGAATAAGTGCCAAGGTGTGGCGATCATCTGACACTGGAAAGAGAGAGTTAGTGTTTAGTGATGGATGTTTAAATTCCCTTCAATACAAAGGCGTAGCCAGGATTTTTTATTAGGTGGGGGACCAACAATATATATGATTGATTGTGATTAAAAAAGAGAAGCAACTTTCGAAAGACGAATACTTAGAAACTTGCTCTCGGACAGACCAACCTCCTCCACCCAACGCAGTTAGTGAAGTGAAGATACTGAGATTGGAGGTTCGATCCCCACACTGGAACTGGTGTAAATAATTTTGGAGGTAGCGCAATGGGGTGCATTAGTTTGGCCTGAGCCCTGTGCCAGTTTCTGGCCCTCTTGACTGATTAATTATTACACCAGTTTAAATAATAATCCATTAAAAGTGTCTCGGAATTCTTTTTGTAAGGCATGAAGGTCCGTTTTAAAAGACGATCACGATCCGTTTAAAGAGTTAAGTTGCATCTACCAGATTACCGTATACCAGTGTTTCCCAACCAAGGTGCCGCCAATTTCACCAAAAACACGAAAATCAGTAGTTAAAAATTCAAAACTTACTCAACATATGCAAAGTTCAAATCAATCAAAAGCATTCACAATTCAGTACATCCATAACGAAACAACATAAGCTCAGTTACAAGTTACGTGGTGCCCAGGGAAGAACTGAATGTTCAACAGTGGCAGAAGCAAAACCTCGGAGGTGCCGCGAAAGAAGACGCAAAATCGTCAGGGGTGCCGCGAACAAGGACGGATGGCATTTGGGTGCCTTAAACCAGAAAAAAATTGGGAACCACTACCATATACTTTGGAATTACTTAAAATACATGAAACAGTTGTTCAACGCGCTTACAACTATTATTTCTAATATGAACTCAAACTGAATCAAATTTTCCTCTTATTTTCCAGCTTGTCCATCGCCTTATTGGGAAAAATTCCGCAATTGCATTTGAAAATCTGTTTTTCTTTTTTAAATAAATATGTTTTAGAAGAGAATATTTTAATAAGTTTAAAGTATTTATCAGAATATCTTCGTAATTAATCATATTTAATTAATGCCTTCTACCAGAAACTCCTTTATCAAACTTTATAGAGGTCTACTTACGTTGTTCTTGCTTAACAACTGTTGTTTTGGGGTTATTTAACATCCTTCGTTACATTGAAGGTCATATGATGGAGGGGACCTACAGCTTTACTCGGTATCCGAACCACGGGTTGTTTCATCACTTGGACGCGGAGGGCGATCTCCCATCCCATCCAACTACTACCCAGAACCATTGTAACTTAACTCCGCTGATCTACGGGAAGCATTGTCATCAGAAACTGGCGCAGCACTAAGGCCAACTAATCCGAGTCATTGCTCTTACTACTGTATTATTAATATCATCATCATCGGGATTCGAACCCCCGACCTCAGTGTCTCCGCTTCGCTTATAGGGAAACCCATTGAGCTACGGACGCTGGCGGTAAGCGGGGAAGCGGTGTTGTGCCATGGCCACAACGTAGCCTTTATCTGACAATGTTTAGGAATGGCAAAAAGCTCTTTACTTTCGCCGGTTTTAGTTTGTTTTTATATAAAGTTCTTAAAAAATGGGATTCTCCCAAATTACAGTATGTAATTCTGGAAGTAAATTGGTTCCGTTATGATGATGGTACCTTTAAAGTAGTGGTGTACCGATTAATCGGCATCAGCAGAATCGGCCATTTTTTTGGCATCAGCATTGGCATCGGCCAAATTTAGCCAATTCTCTCACCGATTCTTTGAAATTTAAACATTTTTGTTACAAAACAAAATCTATATTTATAGAAAATTGAACGGACAAAAAACACTATGATAATTCTACTAATTACAAAGTGTAATTATATAAATATATTTTATATTCACGAAAGAGGCAAAGCTTAAGTTAAATTTCCCATAAATTTACATTTTCTCTAACTAGCTAATCTCTAAATATTATAAACTATTGTAATCTCCTACTCTGTTAATAATAATTCTATATTAAAATGTACTTTACAATTTACGTACATATTAAACCATCTGATTATGTTGGCTTTATTTTAAGTATTTTAATAATTTTATAAACTCAAATTATATATACATTTTTTTTATTCAAATTGTCCACCAGGGACTCGAAATTTTAATGAAAAATTTTGTTGTTGTTGACATTGTTGAAGAAAGAAAATACCTTCAACATAAGGAAAAACAATTACTTTAAATATTGGTATTCAAGTTATGAAACTGGAATAAAATTATTTTATCATTTTACTGAGTAATAAAACTTTTTAACGCCATTTTAGCTACGGTATATGAATAACAAATTCTGGTACTGTATATTGTGGAGTGAGCTAAGGAAAAATATGAAAATTGAAAGTCTTCACATTAGATAAGTAAAATTTATGCAGGGAATTGATTTTTAAAAATCTAGTCAAAGAATCGGCATTGGCATCGGCTAAATTTTGGAATCGGTACATCACTATTTTAAAGTATAGTTTCTTTCAACATACTCAAACCCTAAATGATTCCTTTAATGCTTTTAACTCTTGTATTCAGTTTATTTAAAACCATAAAGTTATGACACGTTATATTCTTTCGATATTTGCATAATTGAATCAAGCATTATAAACCCAAATTCATCATTTTCGTAAACTAAATAAATGTAATTCACATATTTTTTTTACTTCATATTCATTATACTAAAACAAATTTTATAATGGGTTTTTGAGCCTTAAAAATTTGTGACCCCAAAGTGCTCGTAAATGTAATCCGCTCATAATTGAGGAAAGTGAATATTAAAAATCCTGTTTTAAAAATTGGGTTATACAATATACAATGGTAAAAACATTCTTAAATTGTGTGTACCCAGTCATAGATGTATTAAACAGTTATGTCAAAAAAATCAATGTGGTTAATTTGCATTAAAGAATATAACTATAATAAATGAAACAAAGCAGAGAGGAAAGTATATATATAATCAGTAAAAAGGACCAGAAACTGGCACAGCGTTCAGGCCACCTACTGCAACACATTGAGCTAACTCCTATATTATTATCAACATCATCGGGGTTCGAACTCCCGACTTCATTGTCTTCACGTTGCTTATAGGGAAACAGTGTTACCCATTGAGCTACGGATGGTGGCATGGTTGACTGTAAGGTTTGAAATAAAAGATGTAGGCTACTAGTAAAACCAATGTTTTCAATATATTATACATAGCATTAGGGCAAAGGGTATATGGGTAATGCAATATTCAATCATTTGATGCAAAATAATCCTAACGTACAGTACATTTGTCATACTTCAAAATTAGTTTATTCAGTGAAGAAAAAATGTTAATAAATTAATAAGAGGTAATTGTTGGGTCTTCTTTTGTAAATAATACACGAGTAACTTAATGGAGTAGAACGGAATCTTTCACCTCACCCGAGGGAGCAGCTAGGAAGGCTATGTCTTCCGGGAGAGCTTCCGACTGAAACAAGTAATTTAAATGAAACTAAAGGTTTGTACGGCACTAACAAAATAACCTAACTAATATCATCATACATTTGGCATCTGTATAGAGTGAATACAATTTTAAATAAGATAATGTAAATGAATAGCTCGTGCGCGTCCATACGCTAGACTCTTCTTGTCTTTTCAACCTGTCTTCTTTATTCTTTATGGGGTTAATTAAGCTTAAAATCATGAGTTGAAGGGATCGTGTTAGTAATGTTTCATTCATATCTGTTATGTCGCAATGAAATTATTTTCATTCTTTTCACGGTTATTTTGATTTTCTATTTCAATATTTTACAATCTTTACAGTTTTATTATTTTTAATTTGTTTTAACATATATATATATATATAGCCGGTGTCAAAGTCCTGCCCACTATTCGTGCAAATAAAGACCACAAGACAATGACAGAAAGAGACTTGGCAGTTTCAAAACCGTTAAGATCTTCAACTTCACCCAGTTATGATGGAAACCAGTACATGGACTTTCAAGGAACCTTTTTTTTTACGTGGAAGAATATTTTATGAAACTGTATTTTATTATTGTTCTAACTCTAACTCGCCAATGGTCTTTTAATATAAAAACAATAACTGTTACAGTTGAATTACTTTTTAAAATATACTTCCAAATACAGTTAATGGTTTCCTTCAAAAGCCATATATTGGTTTTCATGGTAACTGGGTGGCGTCGGAGAACTTAAATTTGAAACTGCCCGGTCCCCAGTGAGTACAGGACTTATGATATATATATATATATATATATATAATGAATTTAGGTACATTATACAATTTTATAAAGTTATCATGAAGCTACAATATCAGTATCGTTTCCTGAGTTGAGTCTCCTGTAACAATAGACAGCCAAACATCCGAAAAGAAAGAGAATTACGCATGCGCCAATCACTACCCCTATGAAGGTAGCTGACGAAGTGTTGACTAACGCTCCTGTTAGACCGAACAAAGCTTGATTCGTGTCTGAAAAAAAAAATTAGAATTGCCTGAATTATTTAATAAACCCCAACTTTCTCTATAGTAACTTCTAAATACTTCTAAACACAGAATTTCTGTTATCTCTACGTTTAGACTAAAATTTCTCTCTTTTCTGTATGTTTTAGTTGATATGTAGACTGAAGTAAAATGTACAGCACAGATGAGGTTTCGTTCCCGAGTCGCTGGGACACGTCTCGAGCCTGTCATTTGTGCTATACAGTTTACTTTTCAGTTTCCGTGCTAAAATCATAGTACGGTTATTGTACAGTTCTTTATAGTAATGTTAAAGTTAATTGTATATGAGCCAGGGTTTGTAATACTGTTTCCCCGTAATCGAAATGGATATACTGAGGTCGGGAGTTCGAATCCTGATAATGCCGTTAATAATAATACGAAAGTTAACGCAATGGGCCGCATTATTTGTTGGCCTGAGAACTGTGCCAGTTTCTGGCCCTCCTGAATGATTATATTAGTAATTGCATATTATATTCAATATTATTAAGATTTATGGTTAGAGTTTTGAAGTAGGAGTGGAAAATTATTATTATCATTGTTGCTGTTTTTTTTTGTTGTTGTTAAAAGTAACATTATTCGTATAAAATAATACCAAGCTAATGCTAGAGTTCCAAATTAAAACTTTCAAGCTTTATATTAGCTCAGGCTTACGCCCTATTCAGTAAGACTGTGTTGGCGGAAAAATGAAGCACTTTCAAAAGAAGGTAACTCACGCCATCCAACATCTTCTTTCCTGTTTTGTCTGACGAGCCACTCATTAAGTTTCCTGAAGTACCTGATCAAGGGCCTCGCGTCGAGGCGATCGGTTCTCCCGTCTGTCAGTTCAGAAAGGGCCACGGGCCACGGTTGAGATTTGCCTAGGCGTAGTACTTTACTGAAAGGAATTCAGCTATTATCACGTTGGTATAATTGAATATATGCCATACAGCGTAATTTTAAATACATTTGTTACTCGTAGATATTCGAAAAATCTTACGCCAGTTTCTCCCCAGCATCTCTTGATCGGTAAATATCACACTTGTGTAGCTCTTCTTTGTGCCCAGCCACACGACACAATTCTTCATGAATTTGAAACTGAAGAATGTAGCCAACGAAATACCTTCCGAAAAAGAAATAAATATCGTAATGCTATTCAGAATATAGAGAATGTCACAGTTTAAAGTAAATAATACAAGTATTATAGAAGGCACAGTTTCGGAAAATGTTCCTTTACAAGTTACAAACCTAAAATTTCTAAAAAGGATGAAAAATTACTAATCACTAATACTTGCTTTTGGCATTTTATTACTATCAATCTTGGTTAACCTTGATTTTGGTTTCGCCCGAATTGTTCTTTCTGACGAAAGTCAAGCTTGTTGCTCCACCTTAGACCTACGGCTTAACTTGGAATCCAAACCACGACCCACCACGGGTGGTCAGTTATAAAGTCCTCGCCCGGACTCGATCTCACGCCCTCCCGATCAGCAGCAGCCCAGCGTCTTAACCACTAGGGTGCCCAGGGTACCAACCAATTTTTACTGTGTGGAAGTATGAACAGTTGGATTTGCTGCGCGCCGCCTGCCGTCACCAAATTTCGATAGTCAGCAATTCGTAGTTAGCATTGGATTCGTAGTCAGCAATGCTAACCACTATACCACCGAGGCGCATATTTTTATATTTCCAAATATAAGTGGATGATACCCTATAAACTTTAGTACCTTTTTTTTAACTCATCATGTTTAAAACGAATTACGACCACTCAGGGCCGGATTAACCATTAAGCAAAATAAGCCCGTGCTTAGGGCATCAAGGGAAGGGGGGCACCACAGAAATTTTCCATTGTCGGATTTACCATGGATTTATTATACTATTATAATCGCGGCTTATAGCCTATAAGCTGTTGAAAACTGAATTATATATATTCATATACAGTATTTATTTTTTTTCATTGTTTGAATTTGTAGTGAACAACAACCCTTTTGAGAGAAAAATATATTTCGTTGTAATCACACACTTACGCTTTGCGTTATTATTTTGTTTATATCAAATCTTTGAGCGCCATATTAAAAATACATATAGATTAAATATTTTCGTGTGCTATAGTAAATGTAAAAACAAGATTAAGTCATGCTGAACTTTATAAAATAATTGTAGAAGACAATATTGAGTGTGCCTTCCCAAATGTAGAAATTGCCTTTCGTATATTTTTAACATTAATGGTCACAAATTGCTCAGCTGAGCGTTCATTTTCTCAGTTGAAGTATATTAAAAATACCAACAGAACAACTATGCAACAAGGCAGGCTGGATGCCTTATCTCTACTAAGTATAGAAGCAGATGTGTTACGTAAGATTAGTTTTGAAGATCTGATCAAAGACTTTGCAATTAAAAAAGTAGGAGAAAACTTTTCAAATATAAATGAAGTGGAAGTATACAAAAATAAACAATTTTCCATCTTACTGTAAGTTTTGTTTCATTTCAAAAAATAAAATTTTATTTTATGGTTTATTTTGTTTATATTTTGAATTACATATATATGGGGCACCAAAATCTTTTAAGTGCTTAGGGCCTCTAAAGGTCTTAATCCGGCCCTGCGACCACTCACTAATCTTACATTTTTCATAACTGGCAAAGGTTTTTTATTTATTACAAGGCGATGTTATCACTACACCACCGACGTGTAAAATATCCAAACAGAATATTACTGTAATGTGTTGAATTTTAGTATAAAATTTCCTAATGATTACTTTAACTGGAACAAAATTACTGTTGCCATTATTACTGTCATTAATGTTGCCATGGGAAAGAATTGACCAATCGCAGAGACCAGTGATGTAGTCGAGACCACCAAGTCCGAGACTGAGACCAAGACCAAGACCTGACCTGTGAGACCAAGATCGAGACCGAGATCAAAGGTTCGAGATCGAGATCTACCTTCCGAGATCGAGACCCTTAAATTCGAGACCGAGATCGAGATCGAGACCAAGCTCAGGCCCTTTCAATTGTTTTACACTACTATGGAAATTAGACTATGTTAAGTATATTAATAAACTAATAACTACTTCTCAGATGTAGGTGTTGAATGCAAAAAGTGTAGCCTATAAATAACAAATGAAATAATATATTATAATATATATATAATATATACGTACTTTTTATTTATTTACTTTTTATATCTGTTACAGAAGGTTTAATGAACGTACCCACTGCCCAGTTTGACTTGTGCATTTATTTAAAGCATGATAGGTGCTCATTACACTTAAGGAACATCAGCATGCTCAGAAGATCTGCTGAAGTTCGGCTTCTGTGGGGCCTCATTATTATGCCTCCATGGCTAAATACACGCTCAATTGGAGCACTAGAGGCAGGCACTGTTAAAACAGTCATGGCAATATTGGCCAGTGATGGGAATTTATCCTTTCTGGTGCCAAAACTTTATTGGAGAGCAGTTGTCTAAAATATGAGATTCATCGATCTCTAAGAGGTACCGCCGCAACTGTTCCCTGCGGTTCAAAATCTTCCCAGTTTCAACGTTCTTCTGCTTGGACCGATAGCTTTGATATTTTGCCATTAGTCTCGAAACTTTGGTTTGACTGTTTTATTTCGTCATCGCTGCTGTGAGAATGAGCGCTGTCGCTCTGTATCTGCTCATTCTCCGTGCTTGAGTTTCCTGTATAACATTTTTCCAACACCATTTCTATGAAAAATAAATTGACATATCGGTACTATAAACAGAGGCATGGCAATTAGCATAAGGTCTAAATATATATAATATATAATATATATATATATCTATATATATATATATATATATATATTAGGGTGTCTCTTATTTTCGAAGTGTTGATTTTTTTTAGGTTGCGCCCCCTCAACCAGTTTCCATTGGTTGAAAAAACATCACATAAATTTTTTTTGGATTGAACAATTTTTAGAGGTCGCCCCCGCTTATTAAAGTTCATAAAATATAGCTATTATTTATGCAATTAATATTTGAAATTACTAGCAGTTGTCAAGTATACTAAACATATGTTTTTAATTAATTAATCATCATATTTATGATGAATTCAATTAAATGAATATATTAGAGATAATTGTCAAGTTTGTAGCTGAAAATATTGCTTGATAGACAAGATCAACCGTTTAAACATGTTTCATCAAGAATGCTCCAGATTATGTTGCAATTGTTTATTTGTCATCATTCAGTGTTCTGCTGTCATAAGTAAAAGGTGTGTAACTGTGTATCACTATACTTCTTTTTGCTATTATCAGATAATAAACTATGTTATTTATATTTTTCACAATTATTTATACTGATTTTGTTATTAGGTTTGAAAAAAATGCTAAAGAACTTAAGGAGCATTTCCATGGAGAATGTTCTATGACAGTCCACTGGGATGGCAAGATGATGGAGGACCTCACCTCGCACAAGCACATTGATCGTCTCCCAGTACTTGTGTAAGGACCTGGTGTTGAACAGCTGCTTGGTGTCCCCAAAATCCCAAACTCAACTGGAGAAGCACAAGCTGAAGCCGTCTTTAACTTCCTGAATGAATGGGGAATTACAGAGAGAGTAAAAGCAATTTGTTTCGATACAACAGCTTCAAACACGGGTCAATATAGTGGAGCCTGTGCTCTCATCGAAGCAAAATTGGGACATGATGTTTTGTACTTGCCTTGTAGACACCCTGTTTTAGAGTTTATTGTTGGGAGCTGCATTTGAAGCAACATTGGGATCTACATCAACTGGTCCAGAGATATTGATCTTTAAGCGTTTTCGTGACAATTGGACTTCTGTTGATCAAAGCCAGTTCCAAACAGGTGAGACAGACACGATTACTAAAGAAGCAATTATCCAGTCTAAAACTGAACTAATTCAGTTTGCTAGATCCCAGGCACCTATGCTACGGGATGACTATCAAGAACTTTTGGATCTGTCCATCATCTTTCTTGGAGGTGTCCCCAATAAAGGCATCAAGTTTCGTGCACCAGGTGCCATGCATCGAGCTCGCTGGATGTCCAAAGCGCTCTATTCTATCAAGATGTGGCTTTTTCGAAACCAGTTCAAGATGACTAAGACTGAAGAACGAGGAATTCGAGATCTTTCCTTTTTTCTGTTCTCATCTATATGAAGGCTTGGACGACATCCTCACTCCCTATTGAAACCCCATTTAATGACTGGCTCCTTATGAGGTCATTGATTAATTATCCTAACAAAAGATTTCTGATGCAACTAAAAAAAAGCTCTCTAACTACTTATGGTACCTGTCTGAAGAAGCAGTTGGTCTTGCTTTCTTTGATGAGCGAATTACTACAGATGTAAAGAAACGCATGGTAAAGGCATTAGAAGATGAGTCCACTGATAGACCACCCAAGCGTCCTCGGATTCCTGAATCGACCTTCTGCTCTGGTGAAGGACTACACCAACTTGTACAAGAAATACTAGAGAATTCTTACTAAGCTGAATTTGCCAGAAGGATTTCTGAACAAGGCACCCAGCACTTGGACATCCAACTGTGAATATTTAAGGGCCAGAGCTATTGTTGCAGCTCTATCTGTTTGTAATGACCGGGCAGAACGTGCAGTAGCTTTAGTTCAAGAGCTGAATAAGAAATTGACAGTGGGGGAAGAGCAGCTCCAGTTCCTGCTCCAAATTGTTGCAAACACCGCCAGAGTCACCCAGTTCCATCAAAAAATGTTCTTCTCAAAAATAACCATCAATGAGGTCGCACCTTAAAATACACATATTGTATAATCATTGAATATTAAATAAATGTTGTATAAGGAAATAATGCTAATTAAAGTAATTAAAGTATGTAAATAGCACTGGCATTTTGAATTTATCTCTATATAATAAACTAATGGTTTTTTTTTGTAGCAATGCTTCATTGCTGATTGTATATAAAAAAAGAGCCAGGAAGGATTTGGATAGGAGAAAAAGGATTGGGATAAAGAAGGATTGAGGACCAAGGATGGATTATAACATCAAGGATAGGTTTAGAAAAGGATCAATGATAAATAAGAAGGCCTATACTTATAAAAACGAATCAAACTAAAAAAAGAAGGAAGGAATTATGTGTATAATGAGCATAATCATATGTCAGGAGCTATTATGCCATGGTCACCATTTTTATTAGCCGGGGGCGACCCCTAAATATGAGCCAATTTGTGTCAAACTTTCAAATTTTAGTTTTTATGCTAATGGAACTATTTTAGGGGGCGCAGATAAAATAATTCAACATTTCAATTTTTGACTACCCAATAAGAGACACCTTAATATATATATATATATGAAAGAACTATTAAAATTTTCCGTGGAAGACCTTATATTTATATTCAACGGTGAATATTTTAAACAGACTGAAGGTGTTCAAATGGGTCTGCCTCTTGGTCCCACCTTAGCTAACGCGTTTCTGTGTCATCATGAAGTCAAATGGTTGAATGAGTGTCCTTCCAACTTTAAACCGGTTTTTTATAGAAGATATATTGATGACACTTTTCTCCTGTTTAAATCACCAGACCATATCCCTTTGTTTCGTAATTACCTTAATTCTAAGCACCCTAACATTCAATTTACTTCAGAAGTTGAATCTAATAGCTCTCTGTCCTTTTTGGACATTAAGATAATAAAAACTAATTCCTCTTTTGAAACTTCCGTTTACCGAAAGCCGACATTTACCAATCTTACTATGAACTTTTCTTCCTTTATCCCTTTAGGTTTCAAACGAAATTTAATCTCGACTCTGACCAATAGAGCTTTCAATATCTGTTCAGATTACTTCAAACTACACGATGAACTAGATTTCATCCGAAAACTCCTTGCCAAGAATAATTTCCCTTCTAGACTGGTCGAGACTACAATAGGCAGAACCTTAAACAGACTAATAAGCCCTACAACTAGAAACTTAATTACAGTCCCCAAAGATATCCTGTATTTCACTTTGCCCTATATGGGAACCTCAAGTTTTAACATTAGAAATAAACTTTTAAAATTGCTCAAGGAATTCTACCCACAACTGTGTAAAAAATTATATTCACCCCGTCTAATCGATTTATCATTTATTTAAATACAAGGATGTTATACCTACACTTCTTAAGTCATCTATAGTTTATCAATACAAGTGTGACCACTGTATGGGGTCATATATAGGTAAAACTAAAAGACATTTAAAATCTCGTATTTACGAACATCTCGGTAAATCGGTCCGTACAAATTTACCCCTTGGCAAACCACCTAATTCTCTCATACGTAATCACTCGCACAACAATAACCACCCAATTTCACAGTCTAATTTCACCGTACTTGCTGCTGGAAGCTCTGACCTTAAGCTTAAAATTATGGAGTCTCTGTTTATTTATAAACTAAAACAGACCTAAATTCTGACGAATCATCGATAGATCTGCTATGTTTTGGTTAAGGTACTAGTTTATTTTATTTACATTTCAGTTTTAATGCTTTTACTTTTTATAATTTTAACTTTTTAACTTCACATTTATTTACCTTTTAGTTTTAATGTTTTACATTTTCTTAGCTACTTTTTATAATTTTTTTTTTTTAAGTTTATTTTAAATTGTTATTAAGCAATTTGTATTTTGTAATTTTGTATGTGATTGGAATTTTATTGTTTTAGCCCTGAAGATGGAATTAGTGCATTCCGAAACGTTGGTACTATTAAACCTTGAAGGATGTTTGTATTTTCTCTGGTGTTCCTGTTCATTATTATATATATATATATATATATATATATAATATATCCTCTTGCGGGATGAGACAAGGCTCCTTGCTCTTCCCTATGCTGTTTAATTTGTATATTGACGGATTAATTGCTTCACTTAATGAGGCAACAGTAGGATGTTGTATAGATAACACAAAGATAAATAACTTAGTTTATGCCGATGATATGGTGTTAATAAGTCCCTCTGTTAAAGGTCTGGATCGGCTACTAAATGTCTGCGAAGTGTATTCGCAGAAACATGATATTCTTTTTAATGTTACAAAAACTAAGGTTATGCAATTTCATTCTAAAAGCTGTAATCAGCCAGCTGATATAAGGTTTAAAATGAATGGTGAAGTAATTGAGGAAGTACTGTACAAGAGTTTAAGTATTTGGGTCAAACTATTACCAGCTCCTTGAGTGATGACTCGGATATAAGAAAACAATCTCGAAGCCTGTGTGCTAAAGCGAATATGACCATAAGGAACTTTCGTTTCTGTACAAGTGAAGCTAAAGACACTCTTTCGTACTTTCTGCAGTAATATATACGGTCAGCAACTCTGGGTGAATTATAAAAAAGGTTCTAGCAGAACCCTAAATTTGCTGTACAACAGGTCTTTTAGACTTACATAAATTACCCCCGAGATGCTCAGCTTCGCAAATGTTTGCTACCCGCAATGTCCCCAGCTTCCCGGAGGTAACAAGACGTGCTCAACACAGTCTAATGCAAAGAATTAAAAAATCAACCAACCCCGATCATCCAAGCTATCCATGAGTCCTGCCATTTATCCTCTAAGCCAGGGCTTCTCAAACTTTTTTCACTTGCGACCCCTTTGGATCAGACAAATTTTTTCGCGACCCTTCACTCAATGTCATAAAAGCAATAGGTACTAACACTGTATAATTATGAAAAAAATAATATTTTCAAATGTTTCTGCGACACCCAATAATATTTACTCGACCCCCTGAGGGGTCGCGACCCCTAGTTTGAGAAGCGTGGCTCTAAGCTATGGACTTCTTGGTACGAAAACGTCTGTCTGTAGCTCCACTTAACTTCGACAGTGCCGTATTATTTCTAATCAATTGTATATATTTCTATCCTTAGTGTATGAACTGTCATTGTATTAATAATATTTGTCATATGGACTATAGTCTGCCAATAAACCTTTTCATTTTCATTTTCATATATATATATATATATATATATATATGTGTGTGTGTATATATATATAAAATTCTCTATTTAGTGTTTCCATTTTCAATAAAATTAATCTGACGGGGGCGGGGGGGGGGGGGGGTTGTAGCGCTAACCTATAAAAATTCAGACCCACACCCCTCCGCAAGACAAACGTGGCAACTCAAAACAGGGTGACTGATTAGACTGATTAGTGAATACCTAGAGTCCCTTACTTTTACAAACTTTCAAACATTCTGAAAGGTCTCGGGGAGAAAAACCGAGACCGCGTCTGTCGAGACCGAGATCGAGACCGAGATCTAAATAGCGGAGACCGAGATCGAGATCGAGATCTGCAAATTGGGTCTCGAGATCGGTCTCGAGACCGAGACCGATCTCGAGACCTACATCACTGGCAGAGACGGATTCGAAGATGGAGTTTTTCAGTCTTAGTTCTAAGACACACTTCAGTGTGTCCCTGCATGATATATTTCTCTCTGCGTTCATTAACTGCTGCATAGGTACCGTGAACTGGGACTAGAGACACGGAACCCGCTGACATTTTGAACGAAAGGAAAACGTAATGAGGAGAGCATTTCACTTTTTATGGGTTTATTTAACGTACTAATTTTGAAAAAAATATAATGACGGTGAGAAGCGGACTGAAATACACTGTTCCACTTTAAACGCAGTTAAGAAAGCAAATCATTGTAATGTAATAGAAATGAGTGCGAAGAACGTAGATTAAGCGAAATTAAATAATAAGATTAAATAAATCACAACATTTACAGAATATTACCAGTTAGTATCTTTTTTAGGTTTTTTTTTTTTTTAAGAAATTGTGAGTTTTTAGGCGAAATTTTTCCCAAGCTGTACGTAATAGAGCAGTAAAAGACGAGTAGAATCATTCTAAGACTGTACTGAACGGACGCATTTCCTGAGCTCTTGATATTGCTTTTACTTTTGCATATTGCTAATAATTTTACTTTTGGAAAGTTTTGAATTTTATATACTTGCGTTTATATTCACATTGTTATAGTTAAGTAACTGAATATTAGTGGTTTTTAGCGATTTAAAAGTTTTCATAGCGTGACGGTTTAATCTAACTTAAACTTGTGACGGTTATAAACTATTTTTAACTGCGCGATGCCGTCGCGCAGAAAGCGTCGTGTTGTTAGGTGGTAGGGTGGCCAGACGTCCGGCTTTAGGCGGACAGTCCGCCTTTTGAGCACTCTGTCCTTAGGGTGGCCATTTCCAAATTTCCAAAAAGGAGGACACTGCGTATGTGGCCGTACGTTAACATATATATACATATAATATATATATGTTAACGTACGGCCACATACGCAGTGTCCTCCTTTTTAAATGGCCACCCTAGGTGTGGGGTAAACCGGTGGTATTCGGATTTTAAAGATTATAATGGCGGTCCTATGGCGATTACCGAGAGATCAGTTTGTTTCTTTTGCGAGTTAAGGGAGGAAATAGTTGACATAAAACGCAGTGTACGTGAGGTAACGGAAAGACTTGCAACGCTTGATGAGGGTAGGGGTAGGGCTACGGTTGACGAAAGCCGAACCAATACTAACGTTGAAGACGTTAGTAATTTGAAAGGTGAGGTGCGTAACCTAGATTCTAGTTTAGGTAGCTTATCGGGAAGGTTGGATAGAGCTGAGGAAGGGGTTAAGGTTGGTCCGAGATTAGTAGATGGGGAAGGATTTAGAGAAGCTAAGGGTGGAGCTAGGCCGCGTACGTTAGGTGATAGAAATCCCCCCCTATCGAGGTTTCGAACCCTTTCGCCCATTTGGAAAGGGACGTGAATGAGGGGGGAAACTATTTTAATTGGGGACTCTTTAGTGCGCCATATGGACAAAGAGTTCGTTGAACGGCATCCAACCAAGAGGAGGAGGGTCTGTCTCCCAGGGCCAGGGTTGACAGAGTTAGGGACGAAGTGGATAAGATTGACGTTGCCTCCCGTCACTCGATATTGGTGATGATGGTAGGAGGCAACGACTCGTATAGGCCCGATACGAGAGTGCCTGACCTTTTGGGAGATATAGGGGTTAATTAGGTCCCTGAAGGCGAGGTCAGATAGGTCTTTAGTTCTAGGTATTACCCTTAGGCACGGTTTGGGTCTTAGAATTACGTCAAAAACAATATTTTTGAATAATAAATTAGAAGAGATTTGTGCTGAGGAAAATGTACCTTTCGTAAAGCTGTGGTCCGAATTCAGTGATCCTAGACTTTTTATAAAAGATGGGGTGCATTTTAATGAAATAGGTAATGCTAGGCTAGGTAGGTTAATTGACGAAAACGTACGAAAGCTGTATAGGTCGAAGCCTTCTTTAAACGTTGTGGGTCCGGGGAACGCGGGCCCGACGTGAAAAATAGTTTAAAACGCCGGCCCGTGGTAAAAAATAACTTAAACGTCTTTTATTGTAACGCGCGTAGTATTAGAAATAAATTAAACGAATTTAAGGCGATAATTTATTCCGGCAACTACGATATAGTTGCTGTCACTGAAACGTGGTTAAATACCGTGACTCGGGACTTGTTGGGGGAACTTGATGTACCGGGTTTTAAACTCTTTACTAATGATAGGTTACATAGATTTGGTGGCGGCGTTTTGCTGTACATTCGTAATTCCCTTAGGGCTATCGAGGTTAAGATAGATTTTCCGGCAGCAATTAATGCGATATGCGTTGAAGTTAGGGCGCGTAGTATTAGTTTTAATTTTGTTGTTGTTTTTTGACCTCCCGTTCAACCCCTCGATACCGATACTAGATTTTACTCACTTCTTGGTAACTTTATTGACAATCGGAATAGTATAATTGTCGGAGACTTTAACTGCCCTAATATTAATTACGAGACTTTTACTGGTAATGAGGAGGGTTTGAGATTGATTGAGTTCATGGAAGAAATTTTTTACGACAGATGGTTACCGAACCAACGCGCGGTGACAATATTTTAGATTTGATGATGACGAACGGCGAAAATATAGTCGAAGGTTTAGAAGTAGGCGAGAGTTTAGGATGTAGTGATCATCAAATTCTTAGGTTTAAGTTATTGATAGAAAACACTAAGGATAGTAACGTAATAGAAGTACCTGATTTTCGTAGGGCCAATTTTGATAGTTTTGCGGATAGGATGAGAGTAGTGGACTGGGATAACTTATTTATGGGTAATGACACAAACTTGCATTGGGAGGCGTTTAAAGAAAGTTTTATGAATATTGAAAGGGAATTTATTCCTCGTAGGCCCAAGCGCGCTAGAAATCATGGTAGGCTCAAGTGGTGGACTAGGGAAATAGGCGAGTTCATAAACGAGCGTAACAGAGCGTATAGACTTAATAAGCGCAATGGCACGGCAGCTGACTTTAATAGTTATATCGAGCTTAGACGTCAGGTTAAACGATCAGTTAGGAATGCTAAGCGTAATTTAGCGATATTTATAGTTGCGGATAGTAAACATAATCAAAAAGAGTTTTTTGAATAGGTCAATAATCGTAAGCCGATAAAAGATAACATAGGCCCTCTAGTTTTTATCGTAGAAAACGTAAATAATGTTCCCGTGACGATATCGTTCCATTTAGTAGCGATACTATTTTGGATGAAATAACTGTTTACGAGGGTGAGATTGCGCATTATATCGATAGGCTAAAAGTTAGCAAGGCTCCAGGCCCTGACGCTTTTTATCCCAGACATTTGAAAGATTTGAAAGACGTTATTGTAAGCCCCTTAACGAAGATTTAATCAGTCACTCGAAACGGGGATTATTCCTGAAGACTTCAAATTAGCTAACGTCACGCCCATTTTTAAAAGAGGCGACTGCACAGTAGCTAGCAATTATAGGCCCATTAGCTTAACGTCAATTGTCGGTAAACTTTTGGAATCCGTAGTTAGTGATCGTATCATCGATCACTTAGAAAGTAGAGATTTGATTAATAGTAGTCAGCATGGGTTTCGACGCCATAGATCTTGTTTAACTAATTTATTAGAATTTTGTAACGAAATAGTGCGCGAATACGATAAACATAGAGCGGCTGACGTTATTTATTTAGATTTTGAAAAGGCGTTCGATACAGTTCCACATAGAAGATTAATTGCGAAGGTTAAAGCGCACGGTATACGCGGTCAGGTAGCTAACTGGTTAGAGGAATGGCTTTGTGCTAGGAGACAGAGGGTCGTTGTTAATGGTAGTGAATCGGGGTGGTTGGATGTAGGTAGCGGTGTCCCACAGGTTTCAGTGTTAGGCCCATTGCTATTCGTAATTTACATTAACGACATAGATGTAGGATTGACTAGTAACGTGTCAAACTTTGCGGACGATACTAAAATAGGTGGTAAGGTTGTTAACGAGGACGATAGAAATAGGCTTCAAGACGATGTAAATAGGATTATGGAGTGGACGGATAAGTGGCAGATGCAATTTAACGTAGAAAAATGTAAAATTTTGCATATAGGTTCTCGTAACAATAATTACACGTACACGATGGATGGTAGAGAGTTAGCGAGCGTTAACGAGGAAGTAGATTTAGGCGTACGCGTATCTAAGGATTTAAAGGTTAGGAACCAGTGCCTGGAGTCTTGCGCAAAAGCTAATAGGATGTTAGGCTTCATAACGTGTAATTTCGAATTTAAATCGAAGGATATTATATTGCCCCTTTACAAGTCCCTAGTCAGGCCTCATTTAGAATATGCCGTTCAGTTTTGGTGCCCGTATTTGCGTGAGGATATTGATAGGTTAGAAAGGGTTCAGCGTCGTGCCACGAAACAAATTCCGTCATTGTGCAACAGGCCTTATGAAGATAGGATTAAAGAGTTAGACTTGCATTCACTCGAAACTAGGAGATTAAGGGGGAACTTATTGAAGTTTTCAAAATCGTTAATAATATCGATAACGTAAATTTTGACAAACTGTTCGCTTTTGATAATAGCAATACTCGTAATAACGGATTTAAGTTGCGTGGCAGACGTTTCATTACTAATATCGCTAAAAACTTCTTTACGTTTAAAGTAATTGATAAATGGAATAATCTTCCCGCGCCCGTCGTGAACTCTACCAGCGTTAATGTGTTTAAAAACCGTCTAGATAGGCATTTTAAAAAATTAACGTTGTTTAAAATTAAAAAAAAACGGACCTTTTCCAGTTTGTGTACCGTTTTTCATATAATTTATTTTTGAGAATATTTTTGTTAAAACTAACGAAAATATCACGACTTAACCTAACCAATTATCAAGAGCGTACAGTGATCTATTAGTGAATAGTAAATACTATTCCAGAAACAAACAATGTTATAATTAATAATAGATCAACTGTACGCCCTTGATAATTGGTTAGGTTAAGTCGTGATATTTTCGTTAGTTTTAACAAAAATAATCTCAAAAATAAATTATATGAAAAACGGTACACAAACTGGAAAAGTCCAAAAAAACATTAGTAACGGGAGCTCTGGGGGTGGTGGTCGAGGATGAGTCTATTGACGATTAATGCCAGCTTGTGACATGCCAGCATGTGATGCCAGCAAAAAAAAAAAAAAATTAGACAAACACGAACGTAGATGTAGCTCGTAGCGTAAACTAACCCACTTTTTGTTTAACTTTACCTACTTTTTTTTTTTCTTATCCTCTCCTTACTTGCATGTCTGTAGTTTGCATGGTATGACAGTGAGTTAAGACTGTGTTTGCATGGTTTGTAAGCGTTCTTATTTTACTTCTTTTCATCTTTCACCCCTTTCCTATTCTCTTCGACTATCTTTCCGACTTGTCGACAGTGGCCGGCGGATGATGATGGTGAGTCTTTTTTCTGAATGAATGTTAACCCACGAGTGATAGGTGTTGCTACTTACTTAACCCCTTATTCTCTTCTCTTAACCCCCTACTCTTTCCATTCTCTCGGGCTAACCTTAGAGTGGATCTTAGGGTCTTTGTTATCCTTAGCTTCTGTAGATCTGTAGATCTCATATATTGCTTACTTATGGACTGTTTATACTTTTCAAATATAATCTCGTTACTCCTAATACGGACATTCATTCCTATCTATGCCAACGTTCTTTCTTCCTCATCATTGAAACTGTACCCCATTTTGTTCTTTATACTTTGTTTGCTTTCTTCTCCAACATTACAGTTGGCTTTCGATAGACAATGTCTTTTCACCGAAAAATATACGATATTCTTCCCAAACTTTCTCTTCTTCTTAAATAATTACTCCAATGCAGATTCAAGCCTCAAATTCTTACGTTTTCCTGCCAAAACTGGCTTCGTAGTTGGCACATGATGATGGATAGTTGCCATTTCTCGTCTCCTCTGAACAGTTATTAGGTTAAATTGCAAATTCAGATTCTGCGTAATAGCCAGTGCAGTAGTTCAAGAATTTTCAGCTTCTTGCCCTGATCTTTTAAAGGTGGGATCGAACGAGTTGCCAAAGTTCCTTCTGACTCATGTGAGCAGCCCATTTTGCAATTAGCTCTGGACGCATAATTAAAACATTTTGTAATTCCCGAATTTGAAATTTCTCCTTCGAGGAGACCAATAATTAATTGCTGCTTTCATTGCTTCAGTTACTGCTTGGTTAACATGCTGTTTTAACAGACTTTTCTAAGCTTGTAGGTTATACGTTGGTCCGTTATTCTGATAAAAGAAAAGGTCATTTTGCACTATGCAATTATTGAGATGATTAGCATATGACGTCATGAGTTCAAATGACAGTATATATATATAATTCCTTGTGTTCGTTTGTTGTTAATACATAATCAGTCAGGACGGCCACAAACTGACAGCGCTCAAGTCAGACGAACATGTCCTATTGCTCTAACTCCAGGATTATTATTACGAACACCATCAAGAGTCGAACCATTGACCTCAGTGTTTTCATTGCGTTTACAGGGAAACGGTATTATTTACTGAGCTATGAAACCTGGCTTCATTGTTTTTGATAGTTGTTTATCTGCATTTGCCGTATGTGTGAAAATTTTGTACTAATATCTAGCAGTATGAGACAAATTTGAATGAGCATGGAAACGATTGTCTGTAAACGAAAAATATCCAACTTGCCCACTTCTTTTTTTCACTTCATTAAGTTTAGATTGATCCCATTTCGTTGAGGGATATGACGATTCCCGTTTAATGTTACTACATTACAGCTATAAATAGGTAGACGTCATTATTTACTATCCTTCTCTTTTTTTCATAATTACGTATTTATCCTTCTTATACATTTTTCTTTCCCTTCTTTTACTCCCTTGAAAAATTTCCAACCCGTTCGTATAGCTCTAAAATCATATAAATGTCATATACTGTATAGGCTGTAATATACATCAAATTGAACTGCTAACAGACCTCTGTTTACGATCGGATCGTACAGGAATTCTCGTTATTCCTCGTTATTACAAACTCGATTTATGAAGGAATGTGTCATGCTCTCCCAAAGCGTAGATCAAATGAATGTCAACAATGGACTGAAGTGACTATACAGAGCTTCTTTCAAGGGGGACACCTTGTATAAGTATGCAATAAGTTTCATTAGATATTTACTTCTGTTTTTAACTAAATGAGCGGTAACATAAAAGTGTTTTTTTTAGGGAAGCCAATCCACTCTTACTAATAATTATTATCACTCGTAAGTTTTTCCTGTTTGTTTTTATTTTTAGAAATGTGAATTAATATAATTTTGATTCAATTTGCTTTATAAATGTAAAATACAGGTTTGAAGTACATCTTTCCCTGACTTTTACCATCTTCTGCCGTTTTGCTATTAGAAATGTGGAAGATACAAAAGCTTGAAACTACAGGCAACTACAGTCTCACAGTGATCTCGCCTTTTAGATGCTTGAAGTTTGGATCTTTTGTTTAATTCACCGCCTAAATTGCGGTTTTCTCTTCATCATTTTCGCACTGATAGAAGAAAGATACAGTTCACTTAAATAGGTACAGGAGCAATGTGTTTCAGAAAGGTAGTAAAGAACCAGCCATGGACTGCCCCAAATCAGTCTGAGAAATGGGGAAAGGGGTGCAGTGACGAGACCGTTGCACGTAATATATTTGTCTCGACCGAACATACTTTTTAAAGGGAACTTATTTTTGCTGGTTGTTGGCATTATTGCCCATATCAGTGCCATTCATCGGACGAAGGGCGTAAAACAGAACAACGAACCAAGGTCCTGAAGACTCATATAGGGAAAACAGCAAAGATTTTAAGACACAGAAAGTCTGTAATAATATATATATATATATATATATATATATATATGTGTGTGTGTGTGTGTTGTGTGTGTGTGTGTGTGTGTACACGTGATAGGAATAAATATATGTATAAACCAAGACAAAGGAGGCACACGGGAAGACCAGGAACAGGCAAAAATGCTGCTAGCTCTAGCTGCTAAATTTATGTTACACAAGATATAACAGAAAATATTAGATAAAACAACTGATTACATTTAGCATTCACAAACAACAACAACCTTATTGGTAAAAGAAATATTCCCAACTACCAATATAAAAACAACAACCACTATAAAAGCAACATGGAAAGAAAGAACAAGCTCTATTGAAAGAGGCAAATTCGAAATTTTTAATTTTCACTCGAAGTCTAAAAATTGGGAAAGTATTGCATCCAGTGTGGAAACAATAGACTGGAAAACCATCTTTGAGGATAAGACAACAGGAGAGATGCTAATAATCCTCGAGATAAGACGCTAGAAATTGTGGATAAACATGTCCGCACTAGCAAAAAAAGAAAAGAAAGAGACGCGGGTTTAAGAGACCAAAGAGGTCAATGTTCCGCAAGAGAAAGAGAGTGAATAAAAATTATGAAACTGCAAAGACAACAACATCAGGAAAAATAATAAATGACAAGCTGGAGAGCATAGATTGCATCATACAGGGTCTAATTGAGAATCATAAGAGAAAGTAGAAGGAGACAACACATAAAAACGATAAAGGTCAACTCAAAATATTTCTATAATATTGCAAAAAAGAAGACAAAAAATTACGCGACTGTCGGACCTTTGAAGAATGAAAACAATACATAAACCGATGATCTAAAAGAAGTATTTGAAATAGTAAGAGCTCAATATGAATTAACTTTCAGTGTCCCCAAAACTAATAAACTAACATGAGATAGAAATGCACTCTTTGAAAAAGAATTACAAGGGGAAAGTATAACGGACTTTGACTTCACGACTGATGATATCACACGAGCTATAGGGAAACTGAAAGCACACTCAGCAGCAGGCACGGACAAATGGACCACTATATTTTTTATTAAAAATGCAAGAATAAAATTGATAAGACCCTATATTAGATATGGAGGCGATCACAAGACACGGGAGGAATACTGAACATCCTGAAGACAGCAAACATAGTTCCAGGTTTAAAGGAGGGAATCGATCTGAGGTAAAAAACTGTAGGCCAGTGTCGCTGACATCTCTTCTCACCAAAATATTTGAAAAATATTTAGAGAAAAAATTTTGCTTTTCGGAGACTCAGAAAAAATTAAATGATAACCAACGTGGATTCCGGTCAGAAAGAGCGTGTTTATCATAACCAATGGAACACTATAACAATATTATTATTGATGAACTCGAAAACAATGAAAATACGATGTGACATACACAGACTTTGCCAAGGCGTTCGACAAGTGTCTCGCATCCCTCTGACTGTTGGTCATCCTCCTTTCGGGAGTTCAGTGAAACCTTTGCTGCTGTGTTAGACATATCAAAAGCTTTTAACAGAGTCTGGCACAAATCCTTAATTTCGAAACTGCCTTCGGTTTCTATCCTTCTATCTGTGCCTTCATCTCTGATTTCCTTTCTGGCCGATCTATGGTTGCGGTTGTAGAAGGTCACTGTTCCTCTCCTAAAGCTGTTAACAGTGGTGTTCCTTAGGGTTCTGTCTTGTCACCCACTCTTTTCCTTTTATTTATCAATGATTTATTAGGTCGCACTTCCTGTCCTATTCACTCCTATACCGATGATTCCACTCTTCATTTCTCCACCCACTCTACAAAGCGTCCCTTTCTCCCTCTCTATGCTTCGCGTAGGACAGCTATGGCGCACTTGACCTCCAATTTTTCTACTATCTCTGATTGGTGCAGAGAAAACTTTGTGGCTTTCAATGCCTCAAAAACTCAGTTCTTTCATCTGTCTACTCGTCACACTCTTCCACACGACTACGTGGAAAAGAAAATACTATACACAGCTCAATCCTTCCTCTTCTCTTAACATCTTTGGTGTTTCCTTTTCTCGTGATCTTTCCTGGAAAGATCACATATACACTCTTTCTAAAATAGATTCTGAGAGGTTAGATGTGCTGTACAGGCTCCATAGTTTCTTCACCCTCACTCCGTTGCTGTCTCTGTACAGGAGTCTTGTCCGCCCCTGTATGATACGCTTCTCATGTGTGTGGAGGCTCAACCCACACAACACTACTTTTCGTATCATCAATTCCCCGCCTCTTACTCACTGTCTTCAATCCCTCTCTCTTCGCTGCAATGTTGCCTCACTCTCTCTTTACTATCGCTATTATAACGGACATTGCTCTTCTGAACTCTCTAACTGTATGCCTCCTCCTTTAAGGAGAGCACGCAGTACCAGACTTTCGACACATTCTCATTCCTTTTCTGTCCAACTCTCTAACGCAAGGGTTAATCGGTATTCTCAATCTTTCATCTACTCAACCGGTGAACTCTGGAAAATGGATATATAATTTCTTTAGGCGAGCTGCAGCAAGTCGTTACAGTCCAAGGAATCTTCATCATAGTTAGAGGTCCTTAGCTCAGTACCACAAGTACCATTACTCTTCATAATCATGCTAACTGATATAAATAAAGTTGTAAATGATAGCACAGTAACATCAGTAGCATGGCCGCAAAATGAGAGAGTACAATTGCAATGTTGATGAATGCTGCAAAGGGGGTAGAGGTATTGCAAAGGGAGTAGGGGTTATGCAACAAAGGGGTGAGGGTTAACCCCCAAGTTGCATGAAAGAGGGAAGGGGTTATACAACAAGGGGTGGGAGGTAACCCCCCCAAGTTGCATGAAGGGGGGAGCTTTGTGGGGAGAGGGAGGATGACCTCCCCCCAAAGGGGATGACCCCGAACTAAACCCTAACTTTTGGGGAGAAGGTGGGATGTCCTCACACCCCAACGGGGGATCCCTAACCTAAGAAGGTAAACCTTAACCTAAGGAGAGAGATGTTCACGCTGGCATGTCGCAAAGCATAATAATGCTCTGGGCCTCCGCACTTGTTATATATGGAGGGGTTGCCAGATAGCACTATTTATTTTAATTTTTTTTATATATGGAGGGGTTGCCAGATATTTATTTTAATTATTTATATATGGATGGGTTGCCAGATATTTATTTTAATTATTTATTTATTAAAGGTAAGAGAGAGAGAGAGATGTTCTCAATGTTTAGAGGGGGTTGCCAGAAGGCACTATTTAATTGAATTATTTTTTTATTAAAGGGAAGAGATGTTCTCATACGTAAAAATAAAATTAATAATTTTTCTGAACATATTAAGTATTATTATTATTTTAGTTTTTTAAAAAGAAATTACGAACAAGTTAATTTATTTTTTAGCTCCAACTTTTCTAAACTATACGACACGAAGAACTGAATTCAGCTGACTACATTATAATGTTTGTGATTTACTTTCCAACTCTAACCTTCCTCTGTTTTCGTTCTTATTATAAATAATTTAGCCTCGCAACAGTCTCTGCCACTTTGGAATGCGAACAATTCTGGTTGCCTGCTTTCTGTGACAAAATTCTCTGATTTTGCTAAGTGGACAAATAAAATTATATTGTAATTAAAAACTTATTTAAGTTTGTGAATTTCAACGTAAAAATGAACGTTATTTAGCATTTGTTTAAAAAAATTTTAAATGTAAATTCAAAGTTTTTAAGAGAAGATCTGAGTGTATTTATTATTATTATTATTATTATTATTATTATTATTACTATTATTATTACTTAAAACATCATTGACGAATTAGAAAATAAATTTGGTGTTTCCAGATTTCCAAGTATTATATTTGATTCGGTTTAAAAATGCCGAATGGTTAGGTTAGGTTAGGCTAACTGTTAGCATTGTACGTACTTCAGTCTATATCCATCACAGACTCCATTGTTAATAATTAAAAAAAATTCGAATTATTAAGGGTTCTCGAATAAAAAAAATCACCCTGTACTTTTGCAATCAGGTTTGGAGGAATTCAAATAAAATCGAAAATATTCTGAAGGATTCATTGCATATATATATATATATATATATATATATATATATGGAATGTGGTTCGGATTCCATGTTAAACTGTAGGTCTAAGGTGGAGTGAAAAGCGTGACCTTCGTCAGAATGAACAATTCGGGCGAAGCTAACCAAAGGTTAAACAAAGGTGTATATATATATATATGTGTGTGTGTGTGTGTGTGTGTGTGGTGTTAATTAAATCGAAGGGTTAGTAAAAACAGTCTTTTATATAAAAATAAAACCAAATTGTAACACACACACACACACACACACCTTATTCTTGTATATCTTTAACTTTTATTGTATTACCCTGAGTTCGAAGAAGCTTCGCTTATATCTCTGTCCTGTGCTTTCTTTTTTATTATAAAAATAAATAAATACATTTTTAAAAACGATGACAGTGAATGGTCTACTTATGCCTTTCATTTGAAAATGAATAAATTAAAACAAACCAACATTTGGTTGTTTATTTTTTCTGCTAATGGAAGGGAACTGTACATAATTATGTCGCATTCTTTCACGTATACGTTTTGGTAAACCTCCATTAAGGCCTCTGATAAATTATCTCGACTTTCTTTTACATCTGAGTGTTCATTTCTCTCTCTCTATCTACATACATATATGTAAAAATGAACAATGAATAATTCCTATATAATCTTTATATTCAAATATTAATTTTTACATAAGGACCAAACTCGCATAATGCAAGTTTGGATGACTTTAGTATTCAATGTATGGTAAATTCTTTAGCCTATTATTATTTATATGTTGTTCATTCATACGTCCATTTCTTTTCTTGACCTTTACCTTTTGTTAATTTTATTAATTATTCATTCAGCTACCTATTGTCTCTCTATTGTCAACCTATTGTGTGACTACCAATATGTGTACAAAACTTTGTGCATTCATACATGTTCGCAAATGATCATGATCACGTACGTAGTTACCTTACATGTAAGTACGTTCACATGTATTCTTTTTATTTTTCTTTAAATTAATTAATTTCTCGCAATACTCATAAATGCTTATGCAAGCGTTCGAATTCCGCTGATAGCAGCGAAAGCGAGAGCTTCTGAGGTGAAAATCTCCTCTCGCTTGCTTCTAATTTATAAAACATTATTATGTGTGTTATGTTATATATATATATATATATATATATATATATATATATATATATATATATACATCACACCACCGTATGTACCCATGTACTTTATGTTATACTCCTAACATCCTAATTGTCTATAGATATGAAACACTGTAAAAAACTATAGTTAACTATTTAATTGTAATTAACTGTAATATAATATAATATAATTGATGTACTTTAATGAAACTATAATTAACGATAATAATTTAATATAATGTAATTAATGTACTTTAATGAAACTATAATTAACGATAATAATTTAATATAATGTAATTAATGTACTGTAATGAAACTGTAATTAACGATAATAAACGAATGTGAATTAGTTGGGAACTAGCGGAGCGACCCGGCGTTGCCGGAGTGGATGTTGAACGATATATATATATATATATATATATGCCCGGTTAGGTAAACTGAATGCCCGGTTAGGTTAATTGAATGCCCAGTTAGGTTAATTGAATGCCCAGTTAGGTCAACTGACTGCCCGATTAGGTTAATTAAATGGCCGTTTAGGTCAACTGAATGCCCAATTAGATTAATTGAATGCCCGGGTACGTTAATTGAATGCCCGGTTAGGTTAATTGTACACTCTTGACGATTGGTTAGGTTAAGTCATGATATTTTCGTTAAAGCCAACGAAAATATCACGACTTAACCTAACCAATCGTCAAGGGCGTACAGATGACCTAACCTGGCATTCAATGAACCTAACCGGGTATTCAATAATTTTACCATAGGTTTCGTAATGATCTTGATGACGTCATTTAATGTTTTAAAATTAATTATTTAATTTATTAACACCCACTTGCACAACTTCGGGACCTAATCAATATGTGTGTGAAGTTTCATGTTTGTAACTGCTTCCATTTTGGAGTTATGGCTGATGGCTGGAACACACACACACACACACACACACATACACACACACACACACGTCTTTTTATTATTATTATAGATAAACAACTAGCAAAAGGTCGGCGCTACGCGCCGATTTTGCTAGATCTGCGGTGCTTCGGTTGAATTGTGGGCCTACGGCGTATTTTATTTTGAACATCAGTAGCCCTTTATCTGGATATCATTCCTATTCCTCTCACCTTGGGCCTCAGTAATTGGGGTGCCTGCGGCGTTCCAGTTACTGGCAAACCAATTATTCATTCAATAAAACTACAGAAAAGAACGCAGCCATGAAAATCTAAAGCTTCACAAATCTTAATACAATGAGCTCGGATTTGAAGCCTAAGATTTTCATGACTGCGTTCATTTCTATAGTTTTTATTGACCAAATAACTGAACCGACAGTAATTGGGGGCCATGCGGCCCGCCAAATCATAGTTTTCATTGTTATGAGTGCATCAATAATATTATTATAGTGTTCCATTAGTTGTGATAAGCATGATCTTCCTGACCGGAATCGATGTTGGTTATCATTTTTTATTCTGAGTTTCCCCATTAACCCCACCCCCTCCCCATTAACCCCACCCCCTCCCCCATTACCCCACCCCTCTCCCCCAATACCCCCACCCCCACCCCTCTCCCCCCCATTTACCCCACCAATTTTTTTCTGAGTTTCCCCATTAACCCCACCCCCTCCCCCATTACCCCACCCCTCTCCCCCCAATACCCCCTCCCCCATCCCTCTCCCCCATTTACCCCCCACCCTTCCCCCATTACCCCAAGGGGGGAAGGGGGCTGGCACCTTGCAAAGGATTTACTTTAATTTTTTTTGGTTACATATATATATATCGCATCTATTTTTCTGAGTTTTCCCCATTAACCCCACCCCCTCCCACATTACCCCACCCCTCCCCCATTTTGTGCCAAAATTATCATTAAAAATGAAGAAATGGGAAGAACTGTACCCCTAAAAGGGGGGAAGGATTTATGTTAGGAATTTTTTTTAGCATGGGCACTGCACAATAAAAAGACGCCATCGAATGGTGAAAACCGCATTGTTCTACACCAATTGTAGCGACCTGTAGGTGTGCGCAAAAACACTGTTACATATATAATATATATATATATATATATATATATATATATATATATATAGATATATATATATATATAAGGCTTCATTTCTGAATAGTATATTAGATAGACGGTACAAATTTTTATAATCGAAAGACTTTCCGAAATCAACAATTTTATAAAGAAAAGGGGAAAATGTTTTGTAGGCCTAGGGGGTCCGAAATTTTCATAAAATGGAAAATAATTGCTATTTTCTTACTTACAGCAATAGGCATAATGATATTAGGATACCTAATAGAAATTTTGTAATATTTTAAAGTGGGGAAAAATAATTTTCTAAAAATGATCTTCATTATAAAAGCGCATCTAATCAGATAACTTAATTAACGTATTTCTATGACAAATAAAAATAGAACGATAAATCAATATCCTATCAAATTGTTTGTGTATACGTAAAATTATTTGTACAAAAGCCACAGTAATAAACGCTCAAAAGTCACGGTAAATAATTTCGAGTGTGGCTCGTTTAACTTTAAACTCGTGTTTATTTAAATTGCCCGTTTTAATTATGTAATTTTTTGTATTGAATCAATAAAGAAATCTTTTGTGAATCGAAAAATGTTAAAATTATAACAAATATCAAAATATTTTGTATAAAAATCATTGAATTTTAAAAAATGCATGTTTGTTTTTAGTTTTTTGCAAACGTTCTTTATGAATTTTAAAAATATATACTTTTTTAAATTGAATCGATAAATAAATCTTTTGTGATCGAATAATATTAAATGTTTAGTAATATTGACTTATTTTTGTGCCAAAATTATGATTAAAAATGAAAATTAAAAAAATGCGTGTACAGGTATGGGAAGAACTGTACCCCTAAAAAGGGGGAAAGAATTATGTTAGGGAATTTTTTTTAGCATGGGCACTGCACAATAAAAAGACGCATCGAATGGTGAAAACCGCATTGTTCTACACCAATTGTAGCGACCTGTAGGTGTGCGCAAAGAAACTGTTATATATATATATATATATATTATATATATATATATATATAAGGCTTCATTTCTGAAATAGTATATTAGATTATAATCATGGTTGAATAAACCAAAATTACAATGTACTCAGTGATATACTTGGGATTGTACTCAATGTACGACCTGACATTATGTCGTCATTTAGGAATGTACACTCGGCGATATTATTATTATTTTTTTATTTTTTTTCGTTGGGATAAATTTTTTACATACTTTCTACTTTGCCAAATAATTGTTGACTTGTTCTTTTTAAAATTTCTTATTCATTTTTAGATTTAGCTTAATAATGAATCCTGAGTAACTTTTGCAATGTTCATGTTTTGTATACATTCTCTCTTCGTTATAAAAGATGAAGTCATGGCTTGCCTAAGCATTTAATTGTAAATCTTAAACCTTTAATGCTTGCTCATATGCATATCTTAGTATAAAGCATAGTTCAATTTCCACTTCTAATTAACTCAGCGGATCAGGAAAACATCAGATCTGAAAATATGCGGTTTAAGATAGAAATATGGCTTCCTCTTCCTATATCCTGTTTATCTGTTTAAACATTGTCAGAGCAAAAAAGTTTGCTTTATTTTCAAATATTGTGCAAAAATAATACAGCCTTTTCAACATTTAATAATAATGATGTTAGCAGGATAGGAGTATATAAACCCACAAAATTTCTTCCATGTTCATTCTGAATTAGACTATGAGGCAGTAAATTACAGTAAGAAAAGTCTTTATCTTCTTCGTGCCGTGCTCTCTTCAGAGAACTTAGTCATTAAAATCTCCCGATATGTTACAAGAAGAATCGGGGGAACCCTCAGAGAATTTAATAAGCCTCTCAGAATCATCCGAGCTACTATAGAAGAACTCGGAGAGTAGTATAGAAGAAACTGTTGCAAGTAACAAATCCGTTGCTGCCTCCTAACCAGAAGCCCGTCGACTTCGAAACCAACCCAGGCCACAGACGGAGGGGTTAACATATATATATATATATATATATATATATATATATATATATATATATATATTAGGGCGGAGTGAAAAACTCATGTTTCGAATTTTCAAATTGGCTAGTGTGGAAAATGTGTGGAGTAGTGAGGAAATAAGCTGGTATAAATTTAAAATCATAACATTAATATCTTCAGGTGCCACAATGACCTTCAATATTGAAAAAAATTGAAAAAAGCAGATTTTAACCAATAATTACAGAAGAGTCCACGATGCACAATAGACAAGAATTTATTCACACTTGTATAAAAATAGCTCAGTCAACCTTTAAAAAAAGTTTCTATTCCTAAAAACAGTTTTCTATAGTCAGCTCACTTAGCTGTCACGTGAGTACCTCGGTTCAGTGTAGCTGTCGCTCTCGTAGCAGGTGGGTGTTCTGTTGTTGGCGTTACTCAGATAGTCTAAACTATATTTCTTATATATTTTGCATTTCTGTATTGTGTTGCCCTAAGTTTGCCATGTACTATTAACTGAAATTAACGTATAATTGATATTAGCTCTTTCTTTTTCAGATTTGGATACTTTCAAAATGTCTCGAGTTTGTGCAAAATCAACCACGGCCTCAACTGAGTGCCCCATGTTTGGTATGGGGGAAGATTTGTGGCACAGGAATCTTCCTACATACGAAGGAGTTTTTAAATATTACTTGTTTGTAAGAAACGATTTGAAACAGAATACTAATAAAGATCCTTCAATATCTCAAATATTAGAACAAGTTGTTGATAAATTGAAAACAATTTGGGAAAGTGTTTCCGTCCCAATTCTGTCAGACAGGCGAATTGAAACAATGTTCAGAAGCTACCACGAAAAGTATCGTGTCATTATGAAGCCATACCAAAGCAGAAAAATTCTGAAGCTTACAAAGCAAAGATTGATATGTTCAAAAAAGAAGCACACACGAAACTTTTTGACATTGCAGCGTGCAAGTGCAAAGTACTAACACAATGTTCTTGTCCCAAAGAAAAAAACGGTTCCAAAGGAAGAAGTGACGTTCCTCTTAGATCAAAGGAGTGAAAGAAAGTTTATTGATAGAGTAGATATTACACTCTCAAAGAAAAAGGCATCTACGTTGCTAAGAAAGCAAAAAGAAGCTGTGAGGCTCACCAAAGAACTTCACAGGAGAAATTGCAGGATACAAATGTTGAATTATCATCATCGACATCAAATAGTGAAAGTGAATCTGGCGAAATATCAGACGATACATTTCCAGAGCCAGTTAGCTCGAAGAGAAAGCTCGAACAACCTGAAGAACAATTATTCAAGAAAAGGAAAACTACAAATCTACCTTCAGTGGCTACTGCTTGTGACAGGACTGCAGTTTCAGATCGAGCTGCAGCATTCATTGTTAGTGCAGTATTGCAAGATATTGGAGAAGTTTCTATTGACAATACATCTGAAGTAGTGGATAGGAGTAAAATCAGAAGAGAAAGACAAAAGAAGAGATCAGAAATTATGAAAGATCAAAATCAGGTCCCAATCAGAGGAATCTATTTTGATGGTCGAAAAGATTCTACACTCTTCCAAGAAAAAAAAAAAGAGTCCAAAGTATATCAGAGAAGGTAACAGAAGAACATATCACTTTAGTGAGAGAACCTGGTTCAGATTATTTGGGCCATTATTCTGTGAATTCTGGATCAGCTGAAGAAATATGCAAAGGAATGTTTGAGTATATTGGAAATAATGACATGAACCTGGAAAACCTTGTTGCCATTGGATGCGATGGTGCAGCAGTCAACACTGGAGAAAAGGGAGGCGTTATAAGGCTTATAGAATTGAAGCTGAAGAAGCCAGTTCAACATTTAGTGTGCCAGCTCCATGCCAATGAATTGCCATTACGCTATTAGTTGCAAAGCTGGATGGAAAAACATCTGGCCCCCGCGGATTCACCGGTCCTATTGGCAGGGAATTAGAGAACTGTGAGAGTCTTCCTATTGTCGAGTTTGAAAGGATTGATGCTGAGGAACCAACTGTAGACTGTGAAGATCTTAGCACCGACCAAAAATATCTAATTGATATTCATCAGGCCATAACAAAGGGATATTGCTCTCCAGATCTTGCTCATCGTAGTCCAGGCAAAATGGCACATTCACGATGGCTGACTACAGCAAATCGTTTGCTTCGTCTATACGTTTCAACTGTAAGTCCATCTGAGAACCTCATGAACATTGCTTCTTTTATAATGAAGGTCTACATCCCAATGTGGTTTTCTATTAAGCAAAGTACGTCTTTTGTCAATGGCTCAAAACATGTTTTCAAAACTATTGAACTAACAAGAACACTGAATGACGAAGTAAAGGATATTGTAAACCCTGTCATACAAAGAAATGCATTTTTTGCAAATCCAGAAAATATTCTAGCATCAATGATTCATGATGACCGCAGCGCCATAAGAGAATTAGCGTGGAGGCGAATAAGAAAGCAAGGCAAGCAAACAAGGAAAAAGTTGTGAGGCGTTTCACAGTACCTGTTATTCAATTTGAAGCTACTGATTATACTGATTTAATTAATTGGCAAAAATGCATTGTCACTGAACCACCTGTGACAAGACACCTGACAGAAAATGAGATTGAAGAATTCATAGAAAACAAGAGTACCCCTCCATTCGAGAAATTCCCTTGTCATACACAAGTAGTAGAAAGAATGGTAAAATTAGTGACTGAAGCATCATCAAAAGTATTTGGATTGAACGCGCGAGATGGCTTCATAAGATCAACACTTCAGTCACGTAAAAAAATGCCATCATTCGAAAGTAAAGCTGAATATAAAGTTTAAATAAAACGTTAATAGAAAAAACATGCGCAAGGATGGGTGGTTGGGAGGGCATGGGTGGAGCTCGACACGCAGCCACCTCCTCGTGGTGAGTTCTGGATTATTTAGATCATTAATCAAAAGAACATTGATCTAAATAAACTAAGAGCTGCGTAATTCAGTAACTATTTTGGTAATTGGAACACTTAATATATAATAATAACAAGTAAGTTTCAGTTATTGTACTAATGCAGAATATAAGAAAATCATTATATTTCACTTTTTTCGACGGCTTTGTGGCACCTGAAGATATAATTTCGCAGGACTAATATTTATGCACAGTCATTATCTATAGCACCCACATATTTTCCGCACTAGCCATATTTGAATTTCGAAAAAAAGTTTAAAAACCTCATTTTCGATCCGCCCTAATATATATATCACATCCGTTAAAAGTTAATCTTTTTAGATTATTATTAATGCATTCTTAAATAGCTGGAACTAATTTTAGTGATAATATTTGGTTTTAAAAGTTTTACTGTTGGCTGGATAACTCTGTGTCCACACACACACACACACACACACACACACACACACACATATATATATATATATATATATATATATATATATATATATATATATATATAATTTTAAATAAACTATGAAAACAAGAATTCTAACAGAAATCTTACATTTAAGCTTCTATCTCTGGTTCTGTACGACGCCAACTACAAATTTAAGCATTTACACAACCTACACAACCTAAAAATAAAACAATCGTGAAATTATAAAGAAACCCATAAAATAGGTTTATAATGACTGTAAAAACATTTATAGATCCGAAGTTTCGAAGTATACAACACTCATCTTCACGGTAAATTCTAAAATTATAAAAAGTAAAAGATAAGCAACATTTTGAAAACACTAAAAAATTATTAAATAAGTCTTACAATGAGACATTCGAAAAGATAAATTATAAATTTTAAAAATTATAAAAAATAAAGATAAGTAATTTTTTGTATGAGAAAGGATATTTTTTAAATTTAATTTGAAGAAATTGTAAGTGTTTCTGTTGAAAATCCGACGTAAAAAAAAAATTAAAAAGCTACACGAGCAACAATGTACAACTTGTGTTATTTCATAGCATAGCAAAAACTGTGTAATAAAACATCTATAGACGTTTGTTTTTATTTATTAATACAATCAAATTACATAAATTAGAAATATAGAGAATACTAAAGGGTGATCCAGAGAAATGGGACCCAAAAGAAACCCCTGTAACTCTTAAAGTATAAGTCCTTTTATAAAATCATACGCATCATTCGAAAGAGGATAGTTACAAGTTTGTACAGGATTGTATAGGTTTTGACAATACAAGACAAGATAAGATACAAAACAAAATAAAAGTGTTAGTTAAAACTAACCCTTCAAGATGACTGCATGGACTGTGGAACAGCTGCGTTTCATAACTGAGCAATATTATGAGCATGGAAGAAATGTAGTTTCAGCTCAAAGATCTTTCAAGACAAATTTTCAGATGTCAAAATCACCTTCTAAGAAAGTAATCCGTCGGTGTGTCAGAAATTTTTCCCTAACTGGCAGCATTGGTAAAAGAAAACTAACTGGAAGAGTGCGCACAGCAAGGATAGACGAGATCATTAACAGAACTCATGAAATTGTACAGGATAATCCTAACATAAGCATCAGACGTGCTTCTCAGCTGTTAGGAGTTGGATATGGAACAACACACACACCGTATATTCAAGCAAAATTTAATGCTCTTTCCATATAAAATTCAAACAGTGCAACAACTAAACGATGGAGATTTCGCACGAGACGACGAATTCTGTCAATGGATCCAACAGAAGGTAAATGACACCACCAATTTTCTAGCAACTTTGATTATGTCAGACGAAGCCCATTTTCACTTGAATGGAACTGTAAACAAACAAAATTGTCGTTTCTGGGCAACAGAAAATCCATTGAATATTACCGAAGTCCCGTTGCATAGTCAGCGTGTAACTGTTTGGTGTGGTCTTACTGCATCTCAGATCATGGGCCGTACTTTTTCGAGGATTCCACCGGAAACACGGTCACTGTAAATGGTGATCGCTACGAAAAAATGTTGACCGATTTCCTTATTCCTAAATTAAGAGATCTTTGTCTAGAAAACCACTGGTTCCAACAAGACGGAGCTACCTGCCATACCACGAGGAACTGCATGGCAGTTTTGCGTCAAACGTTTCCAGGCGAGTTAATCTCAAGATTTGGAGACGTTGAATGGCCCGCAAGGTCTCCGGATTTTTCTCCCTTAGATTATTATCTCTGGGGATATTTAAAGAGTAGGGCTACAGAAATAACCCAACGACCTTGCAAGAATTGAAGGCCGCCATCACAAATGAGATACAGGCCATACCACCGCACACTCTTGCAAAAGTGATGCAGAACTTACAAGCGAGAAAACTGGAATGCTTGGCAACTAATGGAGCACATTTGAAAGGAGTCATTTTAAAAAAATAAATATTTCATAATAAACTTGTAACTCTACTCTTTCGAATGATATATAGTTTTTATGAAAGGAATTAAATATTAAGAATATTTGGCTTTTTTTATGGGTCCCATTTATCTGGATCACCCAGTACTAGTACAAATGCATTCAAATAAACTTAAACAAAGTATTCACACCTCATCTTCTGAACAAGCAGTCGCGCCAAATATTATTGTCAATACGTTTTATTTATCTGGTCCAAGGGTAACCTAACCTAACCTAATCTAAAATCCTAAGAAAGAACCTAATAAGAAAGAATATAAGGGCAATCTAACCTAAAAAAGTACCTTTCAACCTTTCAAATGTTCCGTGTGATGATTCCTCATCTCACGAAGGTCAAACTTGTCGCCCCTCCTCTCTGAATGGTACTTTAATTCAATATTAATGTATCTCCTTTCTTCCGTATATGACCGAATTCTATATTTTTATTTTATAAAAATAACTTTGTAAAAACTAAAATGATTACATGAAAGCTAGTTGAAGTTTCTATATTTTTTATTTATTAATACAATCAAATTCGATAAATTAAAAATACAGAGAGTGAGACAAAATAAAATTGAGATATTCAAGTTTACGAATCGCGAGTGACGGTAGTCACAGTGGGTTCCAAAAATCTGGGGAGTGAAAAAGCCAAATTGATAAAGACACGCCTTCATTATTCGTGAAGGTGGCTAATCAGGACTTCAATGCCCAAAGCGTGGGTCCGTTACATCGGTGTTACGATATCTGATTGGCACATACATATACCATAAGCACGCCTAGTTACATTAATATCCAATTAACAAGCTTAAGGAAATGTTACAGTCGGAATCATGCATATAAAAGGAAGTATTTTCATCTGGAACTCTCAGCAGTATTTTACAGCGGATAAACACACATCATGAGCCAGTCACAACTTTACAGTTTATCGGATTTATATGAAGCTGGAGACACTGACGCGGTGGCCACAATTGAGATGTGAGTATAAAAATTTATATACCTGTATTTCTATTTTATTTTTTGTCCTATATTAGTCGCGAACTTGTTATTTATTTTAGTGTTCCTGAGGATGTTATTAGGCGAAAGCTCTTGAGTACTATTCTATTTCCTTCGTGATTATTTCATATATATATATATATATATGTAGGGACTGTAATAATTTATTTTCAACTCATTACATTTTGTTATAAAATGTTTCATTAAAATAGCATGTGTCATAAATTTTTAATTATACAGGGTGGGCCGTAAGTTTCCATACATAGGAAAATTTAAACGTTTGTTTTTATGTTTCAGATACCCTAAGAATATGCGTTTGTAAGATCTTGTTTACTGATGAAGCAAATTTTTACGTCAATGGAGAGGTTAATCGGCAAAACATACGTTATTGGAGTAATGCTAACCCTAACTGGCTGAGTCCGACGAAGATGCAAGGTGCCGGTAAAGTGATGGTGTGGGCCGGGATATGGGGTGACAGAATTATTGGACCAATTTTTGTCAGTGGAAATCTTAATGCCGAAAGGTATCTTAACATGTTGCAAGAAGAGATTTTCCCATCCCTGCTAAACGAGGAAGGTAACTTCCCAGTTTACTTCCAGCAAGATGGAGCTCCACCTCATTATGGTCTTCACGTGCGTCGGTATTTGGATCAGCAGTTTCCGGATGCTTGGATTAGTCGGCGTGGTCCTGTGGAGTGGCCTCCCAGATCCCCAGATCTCACCCCCCTTGATTTCTATCTTTGGGGGCACTTGAAGGCCATGGTGTATCAGGAAAAGATACGAGACATAAATCATCTAAAGGAACGTATCACCAACGACATTACAAGCATAACGTCACTGTGCTAATGCGTGTTCATCAATAGTGGGGAACACGTATTGAAATGTGTTTTCAAAACAATGGCAACCATGTAGAGCATATTATATAAATAAAAATGGTTGTCCATAAAAAAATGTTTATTTTTCCTATGTATGGAAACTTACGGCCCACCCTGTAGATTAGTTGCATTAGTAATAACTAATTAATAATTAATATATGGTAAAGTCCTGTTTTGATATTTCTAGTCATCCGAAATCGTTGAAATTTTTTACCTTATAACGATCAAGACTCCTTTGCAAGTTTTAATTAATTTTATACAAGTTCATTTTGAAATGTGAAGTTATTCGTCATTTTCTCTTAAATGTGCCATGAACTTCTCTGAGTGACTCGAAGATTTTTGAGGCTAAACCTTGTAACTCCTTGTAACTCTCGCTTTATATATATATATATATATATATATATATATATATATATACTTAATAATTAATATTAATATATATATATATATATATATATATATATATATATATATATATATGGAAGTATATGTTATAGGCCAAAGAGCGGGTATCATATAATATTCAAGATTCTTTTGCAAGTGTTAAATATTTTTATAAAATCCATAATAAACCCTGCAAATTAAAATATGTTTTAGAGTATATATATATATATACTCTGTATATTTCTGATGAAAACAAATGGATTTTTATTAAAAAAAGATACAGAAAAATGTATGAATTAATCATATTAATTAAAAAATATCTGTCTACAACCGTATCCTTTCTCCTTAAAGGACCGATGAGGAACTAACTCGTGTTATAGCTTCTTTTCGTGATAGCTCTGAAGAAACGCAAATAGCCGACGATGGTCTTGGGGTCGGAGATTGGAGTATTACAACACATCCGGTGAAACGAGTGCCAGGTCGTCGACAAATTAATGTAAGCTTTTTCTTTTTTGTTTCGGTTAAGAAGAAGACGCAGTGTATTTTCAGCAATTTATTAAATGATAGAATCATAAGGAATATTTTATAAAATAGTACAATTTTCACACCCAACTTAAATTAGTTACAGAATTAGTATCCGTCACATTTCAAATAGCTATAGAGCACACAAACTAACATTATTGGAGACAATATTGATGCAATTATTCAAGTTACATTTTATATATACGCGTAAAATATCATACAATACATCGAGTACGCACAAACAGGACACGGTTTTTTATTTTTCTGCATACCATTTGATCATTCAGCTCAGTGTGACACGGATCGAATAATTTCAAAAAATTTATAAATTCCTTTCCACGTGCCATGTGTAAGAGAAATGAAAGGCAATACATGCCGCAAGTATTACTAAGTATCCCTGGAATCGGTAAGGATCCCAGACAATTTCGGATATGCATCTGTTCGAGAAATTTTACAATAATAGAGTCGCTCCAAGGATGAGTCCCCATCGAGTTAAAATAGTACATTCTTTTCCTATTTTTAAAGTAGATAACTATCCAATGAATCCCTTCGCCACCAATAACATCTGTGCTCACAATAAGTCCGCCGCAAGCGCCGCATTCTCTCGTAGTTAGCAATTTCAATGTTTCATTCTTCGCAAACACACCAATAAATTTGGAGCGCGTGATTCATTCGCTATTCATTACTCTCTGAAGTGTATTCGCATCCATTATAAAAGTCAGTGACATCGTCCTAAATCTGTCTTCTTCTATTAGGGCTTGTGACTCGAGGTATACGAGTATAACGGTATAGCGGTTTGGAGAATTCGAATATGAGTGAAATGTTTCCACTCTACTGTGGACTTAAGTGTGTATTTACACTAGCAGATAAGTCAGGAGTGATGTCAAACGGATAAAGGCTAAATTGCTCGATGAATTCTTTCTGCGTTACACCAATACCTAGCTCATCACAGGCACCGGCGATATGGGCAAGATTACTATAAGCTCTCGAGCAAAGCGGGAACACAGCGTCTGATGAATAATCCGTTTTCAATGTTCCCCCCAATGCTATGTCATTACGTATAAAGTTATATTTTTAAGGCTGAATTCTCGAATTTAAAGGCGTTTTTTTATATTTCCCATTCACAGAAGCGTGGTCCTGGATGCTAATTAATAGCCTTTTAAGTAGAACTCTCAGGGCGATGTTTTCTATCTGTTTCGATGTCAACCCTGCGGACACCGTTTACAGTTTGATCTGTACTCTGTTAATTGGGTATTTTACTGTCGCATGTAGTAATTTTTTTCAATTTCTAACTGTTTAGGCGACTTAGTTTCACTCGACGTACGCGAAGGTATGTTTCCATAATATGAATCACGACTGGCTTTGCTCCCTCTTCTTGTCAGCTCCAGATTTAAACAGATCTCAGGATTCGTGCGAGTGAGCCTTAATTTCATATCGACACCATTCACAAGCAGCTTCCCTGGAAAGTGAAGTCTGTATGCGGGCGCCCAAAACATTCGTATATCTTCTTTTTAGAATTTGTAAATTTGTCCTTTATACTGCTTTCATCTTTAGATTGATAATGGTCTTCGGCAGTTAAAAAGGTACCCTTTGCTTCTTTTGAAAAGTTGAGGACATTTTCCAGATAGGCTCGCAGGTGATAATAACCCGTTCCTGCAGATGTTGACCTGATTTAAATACACCTCACATTGGCTGAATATGTAGTGCAGAAAGCTTGTTTCGGGAAATACAACGTATTTATCATCACAATCTGTTCCATCTGAATGTGCTATATGTAGTTTAGCGTACATATGCACGCAGCTTGGATCAAAAAAGTAAGGGCCTGAGCTGGGTATCACAAATTCTATAGGAACACTCGGGGAACTAATTGTGTTTAACGGGTTAATCGTAATAAAGTCACTGTGCTCAATAGAAACTTGCGTTCGGGGCATATCAAAGAGGGACAGCTCCGATTTACAACATTGTGAGCTACAAGGGTGGATGAAGCGGGCCATGACGATCCAGAAATAGTGCCACCGCTCTCGACAAGTAGTAAGCAACCTATGATTCCGTGACCGGACAGCTCATACCAGGACAACACATACCCGGACAACTTATACCAGACAACTCAGACCCGGACAACTCATACCTAGGACAACTCATACCTAGGACAACTCACTCTCTTTAACAATTACCACCCCAATGTTAATCTTTTCATCTATATCCACCCAGAAAGTTTAAACTCTGCAAATTAACCAAATAGAAACAATAAAAACAAATTTATTATTTATTGCAAACTATAATAAATAGAGAACCATTATTACATAGGATAAAATTTGAATGCCCGGTTAGGTCAACTGTACGCCCTTGACGATTGGTTAGGTTTAGTCGTGATATTTTCGTTAGTTTTAACGAAAATATCACGACTAAACCTAACCAATCGTCAAGGGCGTGCAGTTGACCTAACTGGCATTCAGTGACCCAACCGGGTATTCAGTTGACCTAACCTGGCATTCAATGAACCTAACTGGGCATATATATATATAGATATATATATATATATATATATAATATGTTTAAATTTAATTTTAAATTTTACAAAATAAATGTTTTCATTTCAAATGTTTTCCTTAATAACTTGCATGATTCTAAATGTTTAAATTTAATTTTAATTTTACAAAATAAATGTTTTCATTATTTTTCATTTTTTTTCTGGTCCTATGTATGAGTTGTCCTAGGTATGAGTTGTCCGGGTATGAGTTGTCTGGGTATAAGTTTTCCTGGTATGAGCTGTCCTGGTATGAACTGTCCTAGAACCCTATGATTCATGAAGGAATGTCCTTAGCTTATATCATTTAAAAAATTATCAACCAGGTTTCACTCGCTTAGAGCACTTCTTTTTTGATGTCCTTTTACATTTAACGCCACGTGCTGGTAACCCCTCCATCTCCTTTCGTCCACTGTACGCTTCAAGTGTTTTTTTAGAGCTTCTTTAGGTCTAGCCCCCGCCATTATGTCTTCTACCGTGTTAAAACCTGATTGTAACGCTTTCCTCCCGAGGTACCTGGCACCCCTCTTCAGCAAGGGGACAGCCGTACGTAGTATGGTTTAAAAAATGGATCCAAGTCCACTCCCACGCTGATATCTCACCCCTCGATAGACTGTGAAAGGCTTTCCTTCCATTATAACTCAGTGCGACGAAAGTGGAGCTTCACCGTTAAGCTCCCATCACCGAATGGGAAACTTTCCCCTCAATCGTTTTTATATATATATATTGAGATATTGGTTAATAGATTATTCGCGGCTCTGTTCTCTATGATTGGGAATGTGAGCGATACGAGGCAGGCGCGCTTGAGTATCCCCAATAATCTGATGCTTCATGATATTGCTGTAATTATAGCACATGTCTGGGGGTGGATATCCATCACCCAATTTCTTCAATTTCAGCTGATACATTAGGCTGAACAAATCCTGTTGTACTTCGTGAAAGGTATCTCTTTAGAGGGCTGCGCCATATTGTCCCTCGGTTATAATTTTGAAAGCCTTTGCCTTTAATATTTCTATTAGCTTGTGATTTTAGGGTCAGAGTGTGCGCAGTGGTTTCTTTGTTTACGATTTCGTATACTAAATCAGCAGTAAGATTTGAGCTTTCTAACTAACGTTTAAGTCTCTCACAACATCCTCGGCCGCACCATAACGGCCCGGGCCCAGTGTTACTACTGTAGAGTAATACCGTGCATCCCCACTCCGGGCGGTACGCATGGTTTCATTTCGAGTTTCCCCAGCTTTTTCACACTTATCAAGGTCTCTAAGAACCGTAAAAACGGTTTCTTTATAATCAATACTTAAAAAGAGGGTGTCCAGCTGAATTTCGCATATCCCCACCTCATAGGGATCACGACCCAACTCAACGCGCCCATAGAGTTCTGTTACAAAATTGGACAGGGTGTTGTCAGGATGTACAGACAGAGAAGAGGCCGGTAGTGTGACGTAGAAATGGTTAGGCGCCATGTTGCACACTATTTAAGCTTCATTATAAGCTTCATTATAGCAGCTTTTATATAGGTGTTGAAGCTTTCTGGGTACCCTAGCCATTTCACCAGGTACATTTTTCTCTTTCCTGAACCTTTGCTTCCTAATTTTTTTTCAATTTTAAACACTTTTTCTCCTAAATTAAATGACATAAAACCCCCTTGCAATTTTTTCTCCATTCAGATCTTCAACGTAATACAGCATTATCTCGCCTTTAGGTCTCATAGCCCTAACTTTAAAAATCTCACGTGTCCAACCTTGCTCAAATCCCTTCGCGAATTTATTATTCGAACGCGACAGCCTTACATAATCATTGATTTTGAAACGTGTAGAGTGTGGTGGTGGTGTTCCATATCTTCTCACATCAGGCTCTATGCGCGCACCTCTTTCTAAACTCTCGTTAGGTGTTGTCCCAATCGTGCGATGGTGTGAGCGGTTGTAGGATGAGGCCAATGATTCCAGAATGGAATGTTTAGAAATCTGTATGTGTTTTTATGTGTAAAATAGCGGTGCATGCGTTCCTTTATGGTACGTTGAACTCTTTCAGCTAAAGATGCCTTATGTATAGAATTAGTAGTGTAGTAGCTGATATTAAACTTGTCAACATGTTCTGAAAAGCTTGGCCTATAAATTCTTCCCCATATCCGTACAAAAATAGTCAGGAACCCTGCTTCTTTTAGTATCAACGTTTCGGTGGCTTTAGCAACTGTTTCAGGCGATTTATTTTTCAGAGGATTAGCCACAGATATCTAGAAAATACATCTATTATGAATAGGATGTAGCGGTAACCATCGTTATACAGTGAATATCTTTGCATGTCTGTTAAATCTGTTTGCCAAATAGAGTCAATCGAAGCAGCTGTTGTCTTGGTTGTTTTAAACCTTTTTCTCACAGGTTTATGAAGTGTATATGCGTCCTGCTCCCACAAAAAACTCTCAACATCTTTTTTCCCTACTCCAGCATTGTAAACACTTCTGTACAGTCTATCTACGCCTCCGTAGGAGGCTGGGCTAGAAATATCATAATAGCGTCTTCTTAATATGTTAGTCATCTGCGTATTTTAGAGGCATGTGGGTAGGGTTCATCGTTGTTTATCCTCTTCTTTCTCCTCTTCAGAGGTGTTATCGCCGGGGGTGATGGCGTTTTCAACTGTGTCACGTGTGATGCATGTTCCAAGTCTTTTAACCTGTTCAGATTTTCTATCATTGTTTTGGGGACATTTATTTGTTGTAGTCTTGCTTTAATATGCTTCCATCCTGATGGTGAGGGCCTATGCCCACTTTCTCACCAGATCATGGACGATGTCTACGATATTCGACCCCTGTACCTTTGCTCCTTCCACAATGATCTCACCTGTATTGGTCCATTGTGTGTTGGGATCCTCATTCAATAGATTATAAAGACTAAACCTTTATTCCTCAATGTATGTGGGAGGCAGTGATGTAGGTCTCGAGATCGGTCTCGGTCTCGAGACCGATCTCGAGACCCAATTTGCAGATCTCGATCTCGGTCTCCGCTATTTAGATCTCGGTCTCGATCTCGGTCTCGACAGACGCGGTCTCGGTTTTTCTCCCCGAGACCTTTCGAGACCTCTCGAGACCGTAATGAAAAATACATGTTATTAGCATACTCATGATGGTGGCTTGGTTGAACAGACACAATTCAGAATGTTTATGAAAGTTTGTAAAAGTAAGGGACTCTAGGTATTCACTAATCAGTCACCCTGTTTTGAGTTGCCAGGTTTGTCTTGCGGGGTGGTGTGGGTCTGGATTTTTTTAGGTTAGGTTGGTCTCGATCTCGATCTCGGTCTCGAATTTTAAGGGTCTCGATCTCGGAAGGTAGATCTCGATCTCGAACCTTTGATCTCGGTCTCGATCTTGGTCTCACAGGATCAGGTCTCGGTCTCGGTCTCAGTCTCGGACTTGGTGGTCTCGACTACATCACTGGTGGGAGGGTGCTTTTTAATACATGCTCGATATGTTGTGTGGCCGACCCGTTAATCTTTGGTTGGTCAGCTCTATCGTCGGACACAGCCCTATGTCACCATTCCCATCGTTCTCCGTGCTGTGCCTAATAACCACGGGAATCTCTGTCGGATTCTTATAATTTTCGTACTCGTGAAGAAATTTCTGCAGAGCTTCTTGGTATTAGATTCTTTTCTCATCAGGTTTTTTCACTGTTTAATAGGGCTAACAATTCGCTTTCCATTCTTTTCAGCCTGCATTTACTGGGTTCTAGAACCGTGTCTGGATTCTTTGAACTTTGCAGTGAAGCATACACCTCGTGTGGAATCACTACCACTTTCTTCATTATATTAATCTAGTCAGTAAAGGCCTCAAAACTGAAAATAAGATGGGGAGGAATGACCCTCCTCTTTGTACAATAATTCGTTTTTTCTTCCTCACAGTTTGACTTTTACGAGCGAGTGCATGTATTATGTTCTTGTAACGGCGTAGGCGAGCCTTCTGATGGGGTTTCTTTGATACATTGCAATTTATAACGTTAAGACAGATTTCACAGATGCATTTTACAAAGTCCGAGTCGATATTTTTAGCAAACATCTGCTGCATTGCCCGGGGCAGTCGATGATAGATTTTTATTAATTCATGGTATTTCTTTAGCCTCTTTGTCATTCTGGAATATACACTGTTTCAGGCTGGTTTGGAAATATATTCGTTCTTAGAAGCAACCTAAACGTGTTTCACGGATGAAGGTCACAAAGCAAATAGCCGTAACGCTGACTTGTAGCTTCTTTATAAACTTCCAAAAATTCCTTATGCTGATTAGGAACATTTGATTGGCTAATACCCCAATTTGTGATACATCTTTAAGTTGCGCGAATAAGACTAGATATTGTGTATTTAACTACACATCGCGCATATATCTATTTTTGAAAAATAAATTCTGATTGATGAAGAACACGCTTATGTTAAGATGGTGGGAGAATACTGTAAATGTCTCGGTAAACGTTTTATCCATCTCCAACATAAGATCGTCAATTACAATGACTGTATGTTCATTTCCCTTTAACGAATTAACGTCATATACACCTTTGTGGAACAAAATATCATCTTGGTACTCGTTGAACACTGATTGATACGTCGAATAGCACCATATAACTTTATGCACAAATTTTGAGAACATCTCTCCCTTTTCTTTTATGATTTTAAGCATAAACACAGTTTTACCACATCCTGTAGGTCCAAATATAATACATGTGGATGGGCTCGTGAAACTGAATTTTTCTACAGAATCCATTTCTAACACGTTACACTCCTAAGTGGGTAATTTACAAAATATAATAAATATTTAAGTGATGACCCTTATATTCTACAGTCTTGCTTTTCTCTTCGCCCACAGAACCGTGAATGACGATGAAGTACAGCACCCCATCATCGATATCACAGAATCCATCCCCGCTGACGAATCCTCACCAGCGATACCTGTAGCACGCGCCAGTTCAAAGCGGAGGCATGATGAAGAGCCCACCACGTCAGGTATAAAGCGCGCCAGGATTGCGCCGGTTGTTAGACCACCAGTAACAGAGCCCCAACCTTCTACGTCTTACGACACAACCCTCACAATAGTACCTTCCTCAAATAAAAATATACCCCCTTATTCCTGTTCAATTCCTGGTACATCCTCCACAGCCGCAGCAGCTTCTCGTTCTGTAGAGGATGGTATAACATTCGAGTTGGTGCGCACCGCTAACCCCACCCCAGCCTTGACTAGAAATCGGTATATAGTCAGGGTTGATCCTAGATCCATGTATAGCAATGGTGTTGAACACGGACTACGGCGCATAGTTGAACGTATTTTAGAGTTTGCCCTTCAGAACCGCGACGAACGTGAAGTCAGGACGAGGCTGTCCTTCGGGTTCGGGTCAGGTGACGGAGATGTAGATGATTTTTTGGGTAGTAATACTATTCAGACGCTTGGCAGCTGAAGATATAGAGTATATATTAGGCCGTATAATGCAGGCCTCTCAAAGTAGTATAGCCTTCAATATGGACAACTTCACGGTAAATATTGAGTTTGACTGTAATATGGGTCCTGAGGAGCTGAGAAGGGTAGAACAGGAAATGAATGTTCGTATAGTTGTATTTGGAATGGATGATCGTCGTAGGACTGTGTATGTTTTTAAAAGCTGTGTGAGAGATCGTACAAGACCCCTACTTATTTTAGGGCTGTCAGGGACAACGTATCTCCCCATACGTAATATAAGGGACCTTTACACGAGTTATGATAAAAGTCGAAAATATGGACGACATCATGATTTGTGTAAGGGGTGTATCGAGTTTGCGGATGATATAGTGAAACATTGTAAAGATTGTCACATGGTATGTGAGCAGTGTAAAAGCTCCAAATGTGAAAGCCGTGTAGTTGAAGCTGAGAAGAGGGATTGTGATGTGTGTAGACGCACATTTTTCAATAATAACTGTTTTGAGCTCCATAAGTCAATTGGCACGTGCAGGAAAATGAGAATCTGTGAATGTAGTATGTTTCACATGATGGATAATTGGGAAAAATTCACGCATAAATGTGACGAAATTCACTGTTCTATATGCCATGAGAAATATAAGGCTGTTGGAGTAAAGCATGTATGTTACATGAAAGATGCCAAGCCTAAAAATAGCCCTTGTATAACCGTGTACTACGATATAGAAACATACACGAACGCTGAAACCAAAGAGTTTATTCCACATTTACTTGTAAGCCAGGTTATATGTGATGAGTGTATGGAGATCGAGTGTGCTGACTGCTGTGTCACAAATGTGGTAAACGGACAAACGTTTTTAAACGATTGCCCACGATAGCCCTGTGAAACTCTTTTTGTCCTACATTGTCAAGTTAGCGGACAGGTTAAAAAAACAACTGTGTATTCTTGCCCATAATGGGGCAAAATTTGACACAGTTCCTTTATAAGGAGTTGCTTGAGCACGAGATATCTGGGATATTTACAGGTGATCCCTTGAAAAAAGGCAACAAACTAATACAGATGCAAATAAGAGGTAATGTGCAGTTTAAAGACACTTTATTATTCACACCTTGTAAATTAGCAAAGCTACCCAAGGTGATGGGCGTAGCCGCTGAAGTTTCAATAGGATATTTCCCTTACACATTCCTCACTAGCGAAACTTTAAATTACGTAGGACTACCTCCACCCAAACATTACTTTGAATATGAATGTATGAGTGCAGATGAACGTGAAGATTTTGACCGATACTACAAGAGTTTTAATGAAGATAATCCTTATAATATAGCTGATGAATGTGAGCGTTATTGCGTGAATAATGTGCGCGTGCTTAGAGTATGTCTCCAGGCCTTTAGAAGGATGTACATAGGCCGTTTCAAATGCGATCCGTTGCAAGTCGCAACCACCATCGCCTCATTATGTTTTACGGTGTTCAGGAATAACTTCATGCATAAAGACACCTTAGTCGTTATTCACAGAAACAATCCCCGCGGGCCCGCAGTTATGGGCACAAGGCTATTTGCTGGCTCATACATATATAGCAGCAGACCTGTGTATACATAAAGCATGCCCGCAACACGGGGTAAGTACCCATTAAGGTTAATGGTCGTGTTTTTTGGGTTGATGGTCTAAGCGAAAACCGTGCCATTGGTGAGAAGACTGTGTACTCCTTTAACGGTTGCTGGTGGCACGGATGCCCCCGTCCTGAGTGTGGAATCGTAGGAGATATCCACGGTAGATCTCCTGCCGACAGTCTTGTGTGGATTCGCACCCGCGATCAACTTATAGGCTCCCAGTTCACTCACAAAGTCTTGTGGGAGCATGAGTATGATGCACGGATGGAAACAGTTGGACAGCACTGTGAAGAAATTGTTAACGATATGTTATTTATTACACGTATTTGTAAATATAGATATATAGATATATATAGATATATATATACACACCTTAAATATTTCGTTTATTAAATAAATCGTGTTTCAATTAGCGTTTCACGTTCTCCTTTGTGTGTGTGTGTGTGTGTGTGTGTGTGTGTATGTGTGTGGGTACAGGCGAAAGTTCTAAGCTCCGCCCACCTGTATGATCGGTCACGTGATTCCTGCTACTGCCTGAGCATATCTCTTCCCTGCGTGCTCAGTTGACCGCTGCAAGCCCTGGGTCTCAGACGTGCATTTCCCCACGTAAACGAAAAATAGTAATGGCTACCTTTAATATTGCGTGTTCGACGTTTATGAAGTGGTATTCTGCAAAGTGCAAAGATAAGGTTACTGAATGGTTCCCTATTCCACCCTCCTTTGATACTTTTAAGGCTACATTGAATCGTGCGAAGGAACAAGAGGTACAAATACTCTACGGGTATTCTGGCGAGAGCATTGCAGAATTTCGTGGTACAAGTGATGTATTGAATTATGTTGTAGGACTAAACTTTATAAAAGCTTACATATGCCGTGAAGTAGAGGAAACAACACGTGCAGAAGAGAAGCAACGGATATGGTTAGTGAGTCTTGTTGATGAGTGATGCGACAAGCGATATTATGTCATGTTGCATCATACCGAGTACTCGTACCCTGCGACTGAGAATGTAAATCTTGTCATCATGGATAATCTTAAGTATTTTTACCACTACATTAATATACAGGGTGTCCCATAAGTCTGGCATCATAGGGAAAAAAAAAAAAAGGCAAAACAAAAGCTTTTATTTACAGAACGTGCTCAATATGTCCACCATTGTTTTCAATACACAAATTCAGACGTGATACCCAGTCAGCAAGCACACGGTGAATGATGTCAGGAGTAATGGTGTTACATGCCCCAATAATGCGCTGCCGCAAATGTTCAACACTCCTAATTTTCTCTGCGTATACCAGCGCTTTCAAGTGGCCCAGAGATAAAAATCTAGTGGCGTGAGATCCGAGCTTCTAGCTGGCCATTCCACAGGCCCTCGACGTCCTATCCAATGACCAGGGAATTGTTGGTACAGGTATTCCATTACTTGGGTGCTGTAATGTGCAGGAGCGCCGTCTTGCTGGAACCATGTTGGGAAATTTCCTTCTTCTTTCAAGACACTGGGAAATGCTTCTTCCTCCAGTGACATGTTCATCGAAAAAGAGGGGGCCTGTGATGCGATCCTTCCAAATGCCACACCATACCATCACCCGAGATGCACCTTGTTCCTTTGAAGAGGTATACCAGTGAGGGTTGTTTTGAGACCAGTAGCGGGTATTCTGTCGATTTACCTCACCATTTCCATAAAAAACAGCCTCGTCACTGAACAGAATGGTGGATGAGAAATTGGCATCCCGAGCATATTGTCCCGTAGCCCACTCACAAAATTCTATCCGCCGGTCGGGATCATCTTTGCTTAATTTCTGTAGGATCTGAAGTTTATATGGATGCCATTTGTGAGCCTGAATAATGCGATGGATGCTGCTTTTCGACACTCCTGTCTCGGCGGACAATCGCCGAAGAGACTTATTGGGACTTCTGTTAAAATGAGCCAGGATAGCAGTCGCTGTATCATCGTCAGTGGACCTCCTTGAAGGTCCACTGCGTGGTTTATCTTCTATGGATCCTGTTTCCTTAAACTTTGCAGCAAGTCTGCTAACACAACTCTGTGTTATTGGCTTGCGGTCTGGATGTAGTCTGTTAAATTCAGCAGCGGCCTCTCTTTGACTCCGATTTCCTATGAGTAGAATTATCTGGATTCGCTCTTCCTTGCTCACACATATTATGGCCTGTAGAAAGAGAAAATATGAATTATGGTTTGTAGAAATATAAAAATATGAATTTCTCCTATGATGCCGGACTTATGGGACACCCTCTATATCATGACAAGGTTTGTAGTGAGGGTGTGGCTAAAGGTCTGCGTGAGTATTTAACAGAACTTAGAGATGAGTATCGCATGCTAAGCAAAAAGGAAAAATATGGTCATATGCTTCTCTCAAATAGTGCGCCGGAGTGTGAATAAAATGTGCTTAGTTCGTGAAAATCCCCCTAAGCAAAAATGTCTGGTGCCTATTCTGGGGAGTGGGAGTGATAAAACATTAAAACCGGTATTGCTTCATGTATCGAAAAATTTCTCAAAACACCTGCCCAGTATAATGGGATACAAGTATTCACGTTGGAACAACGCCATACACGTTTCATCAGCTTATGGTGTGACTCACTCCTCCAGTCGAGTCGATCCACTCGCCTGTTGCTCAGAGTCATCTCAGAGCTTGAACCGACTGGACGTGCGCTCCTCGAATACGATGGAACTTCCTTTTAGAAGCATTCTCAATGCCGTGTGCGATGTGTCCGTGACGAAGTCGTTGTGCGTCTTCAGGTGTGAAAAAGGTGCCATTAACTATGTACTGGAAACTTGTAGACAAACAAACAAACGGAATGTTGTTTATTTAAGTGTTGAGGAGATGAATAGAATCTTCGTGGTAGTTGAGAAGTGGAGTGAGGATTGTTATAAAATTCCTGCAGGTGTAGGTACAAGAAGATCGCAGATTAGTGATATCCCCTCATATGCCGTTGTTTGTACGTTGTGTATAAATAACGATCAGCCATGCATTGATATACGACTGATGTGGAAGAATGCATCTGATAATAATGTCCTTGTCCCTACGCGAAACCGATTCATCCTCGACAGAATGTTTGAAATCGTCGGATTCCGCAAGCTGAAGCCTGTATTAGACACATCGCGCATATTACGGATATGCTTTATTTTGATACGGTTCTTGAATACGCGTACACCGCTCTGGTCGATGGGTTTGCCGAGTGTAGGGCTGAACAAGGCGAGAATGGTCTAGAGCTGGATGCTTATTTAAAAGGTTTAGACTCTTTGAAATATCAAGAACTTTGATACAAAGCATTTAAGCGGTACAGGGCTGAGCTCACCTACACCGTTCACTGTGAAGAACTATTTCTTTATATAATGAGCAGCTGTCGTAACGACTTAGAAGATTATTTCAACTGCCGCTATGCAGTGTGAAAAGTTCACGATTGAAAAGCTCGGGTCGGTAAGAATAAATCCTCGATTGGAAGGAGTGTTTATAAACTTGTATTTAATAATGATGTTGTGGCTAATGTTGACTTCTTTGTGCGTGCTTTTGATTGTATTCTAGCCGTGTTTAAAGATAACTTGCCAACCGAATGTAAAGTGGGCACAAAATAGTATTGAACGATATGAAGGTCATTTACATAGAGTATAGGTATTCCTATAACTTGAGCGGTGAAATAATGTTAAGCCGTATTTACCACGTTGTGCAAAGCAATAATGATGTGAATGTAGACTCGATTACGTGTGAGTTTAGTGTTTTGTGCAGTAGAACAAAGTGAATGTATTTTGATGTATATTTATTTTCAATATATTTAATTATTTAATATAATTGTGCATATATATATTTTTTTTTCTGCTGTACTGCTATATTGATGGTTATACTCCATCGTTTTGTATTATATTATTTTATTTATTTTATTTTTTGATTATATATATATTCCTCGTTCGTATTTCTTATACTATTATTTTTTATTGCATGTATTCCTCGTTTGTATAGGATTGTATATTTATTTTCTATATATTTCATGAAATTGATTCCAATAATTCGTCTAAATAAACAGAATGATGTAATGTTTTATTTAATTCTTTTGGTTATATAAAAACGATATTATTATTTAATTATATGTATACCAAATGGCTGGTTACGCCTTCTAGACCGACTGACGGATTTCTAACCATCTGTCAAGAATATATGCATTAATTAAATAAATAGCGCTATCTGGCAACTCAACCCTAATAATGTACACCTGAATAAGCCATTTACGCCAGATTAAGCCTTCTAAACCGAATGATGGATTTCTAAGCCAACTGTCAATAATATATGATTTAATTAAATAAATAGCGCAATCTGGCAACTCAACCCTAATAATGTACACCTGAGCAAGCCATTTACGCCTTCTAAGAAGCCTTCTAAGCCAACTGACGGATTTACATCTTGTAAGACAGTGGCGCTCGGATGAACTCTCATTATGCGTCTGGCTGGAGCCAGGCGAACACCCCTCCTCCTCCTTTCTCTCCCTCTCTTAGGTTAAGGTTACCTCTTTGGGGGAGGTCATCCTCCCTTCTCCCCCCGAAGATCCCTCCCTCCCCCTCTGCAGCATTGATTTGTTGCATAACCCCTCCCCCTTCATTGCATAACCCTTCCCCTTTCATTGCAGAACCCACTCCCCCTTCATTGCATACCCCCTGCCCCTTTGGTGCATAACCTTGCAACATGCTCCCCTTATTGCATAAACCCCTTGCAACATCCCTTTGCAGCATTGATCAACATTGCTTTGCAACATTCTTGCACTCTCCCATTTGCTGTCATACTACTCAGCTCCATTTGACTTTCACCTCTATTTGTGACCGTAACTTTTAATTCAAGGACCTGATTATTGCTGGCAACACAGTCTTTTGATGATCAATATGTGTACGAAGTTTTATCAATTTATGTTCAGCGGTTCAAAAGTTATGGCACAGACACGAAAGTGTGGCGAACAGACGAACGAACGGACCAACAAACCCAATCCAGTGTGACCTTTCCAGGGGCATGGGATAATATAATAATCAAAGCTAATCCTAAGAATAAACAAATATATGGTAGAGACAGAACAAGAAACTTGCTGGAGATACGCATGTTTTGATACCTTGGGGCTTGGAGAGACGGTGTCGTAACACGCAGATTAGCAATGAGCAAATATAAATAAATAAAATATGAAAATCACGAAGAAACACTGAACCGTTAACCATTAATTTATTATATTTATTGTATCAGCATTGGGGTAAGTCTCATGACGACAAAGAACACTAAGGAGATAATTATATAATAAGTTGTTTCAACCATCATCAGCGTCCGTAGCTCAGTGGGCAGTGTTAATTAGCGCAATAGGCCTGAGTTGGCCTGAGCTCGGTGTCAGTTTCTAACTTTCCTCACTAATTATTATTATCCCTTTTAATCTATTCATTTGGTCATAGTAAGCTATCAATCATATAGTAAATATCTTATTTGTATATAATTTTTAAATAAATTTTGACTTAGTATTGATATTCTTATCTACTTTCATTATAATTCTTTTATAGAAATATTGACTGTATTTAAGTAATTACTTAGTCATTGTCTTCTATCCGAGCATAATCTAAAGACGAAAAAATGTAGAAAAATTGTTCATTTGACTTTTCCAATGATTAATGTTTTCGCGAATTGTTATCACTGGTTGTTAAGAGCTAATGCTGATCAATATGCGAGGAACTCTTTCCTTTCATATTCTGACATATTAATAAGAAATCAAAGTATTCTAGTGTTGCTAAACTAGAAAAATAGCCACCTTTGGACAGTATAGAAATCCGTCTCGAATGTCGTGGCACATCAAAACAAAGAAAATAATTAGGCCTACCTTATGTAAGGAATGTTTGCTGGAATATGATATTTTGCACCGGGATCAAACTCAAATGGAGATCGGAATACGGGAGGTGACACCCCTTGGTATATGACTCTTAACTGCCACCAATACTTATTCATTTCTTGAGGTACTACTTCTCTGCTGAATACGCTCCAGCGCCACTGGAAAAAAGAATTACGTTCATCAACATACTTCATTTTGTTAAAGATAAAAACAACAAACAATGTTTTGTTCGTTCTTTGTTAGTACGTGTTACGTCAAAAAATAAACGGTCGAGTGGTCTCATACGTAAATAATAATGCATAATTAAGTGGTGTTATTTACATTACTTATTCCCAAATACCCCCCCCCCCCACTTAATATTAAATAGTCACTAAGTAAAATAATATTGAAACCACAACGCTTTGGCTATTTGCTATTAAACATGCTCTGGTCAAAAGTATATCTCGAAGGTGAAAGTAAAATATGTTCACTGGTAAGTGTAAATGTGTCAAAATTATGCCTTTAGTTTGCCCTTTGGTTTTGACAAAGCAGATGATGCTTATGATTTTACAGCTACAGCGTTACAGTTTTAATTATTTGGTGATTCTATTGACTTAAAGGTTATTTCGTAAATTTAGTTCAAAGCATAACTTAAAAGAGTATATATATATATTATATATATATATATATATATATAAATAAAGCTTTGAGCAAGTCCTAAATATATCCTGATCTCAAAAATTTTTTTTAGTGTAGAATTTTTAAGCTAGTGGCACAAATGCCGGGTTGGCATAACAGATATTCCGACATCAGATTTATAAAACTACCCTAAATTATATATATATATATAATATATATCTATATAGGGTGGTTCTTATTTTTCGAAATTGCAAATTTCACCGTCTCACCCCCTCACTATATTCCATTTGACAAAAAAACAAAATATGCAAAATCTCAAGTAATTATAAATATTCTTATTGGTCCCGCACAAGGACTCAAATTTAGTTAATTATTGAAAAATAAATATACAAATTTTTTATTAGCGTTCCACTATAAGGGCAAATAACCAGTTAAAGAACAGCATAAACTAAAATAGACATTGACTACTGATTAATTAGAAACTGAATTGAACTAAACATTTTAGGACTGAAAGCTTAGTAGATTTGCCTAGTAGGGATGGTTGCCTATGAGGCACCCTTAAATATTAATTGATTTTAATAAAAACTTCTTTGGTACACGTTTTATATTAATAGAAAAAAAATGCTGGGGTGAGACCCCCAAATTTAATTTTGGTTGGGTGGTTCTTATATGTATAGGAAAAATTAAATATATAGAATTTCGGGGTTTCACCCCCGCATTTTTTTCCTATTAATATAAAACGTGTACTAAAGAAGTTTTATTAAAATCAATTAATATTTAAGGGTGCCTCATAAGCAACCATCCCTACTAGGCCAAATCTACTATGCTTTCAGTCCTAAAATGTTTAGTTCAATTCAGTTTCTACTTAATCAGTAGTCAATGTCTATTTTAGTTTATGCTGTTCTTTAACTGCTGTTATTTGCCCTTATAGTGGAACGCTAATAAAAAATTCGTATATTTATGTTTCAGTAATTAACTAAATTTGAGTCCTTGTGCGGGACCAATAAGAATATTTATAATTACTTGAGATTTTGCATATTTTGTTTTTTGTCAAATGGAATATAGTGAGGGGGTGAGACGGTGAAATTTGCAATTTCGAAAATAAGAACCACCCATATATATATATATATATATATATATATATATATATATATATATATATATAGTTTACGTTCTAAGTACGCTCTCCACTAGGCCATCCACGAAACCTGCCAGCGGCTGTAACTCAGTGGATAACACCTTTTTCCTATAAACAAAGTGAAGACACTGAGGTCAGGGATTCGAACCCCGATGATGCTGGTAATACAGGAGTTAGAGTAATGGGCCACATTAGTTGCCCTGTGCCAGTTCCTGGCCCTCCTCAGTGATTCCTATGACGTCGCTCCGCGACGTGACGCAGGAACGAAACCTCCCCTCTGCTGAACGTTTTACTTCAGTCTCCGTATAAAATTAATCTACGATTATATATATATATATATATATATATATACACACACCTTTGGTAACCTTTGGTTTGCTTCCGCCCGAAATTGTTCATTCTGACGAAGGTCATGCTTTTCACTCCACCTTAGACCTACAGTTTAACATGGAATCCGAACCACGCCCCACCAGCAGCTCAGCGTCTTAACCACTAGGCTACCATGGTATTGGGTACCCAATTATCTACGAACCACTTTCTTTTATTGTGTGGAAGGATGAACATCTGGGTGTGTGTGTATATATATACACATACACACGAGGGTACTTCAATAAGTATCTGCACTTTTTATTTAGTAATAATACAGTGTATATATAATATATCTCGTAATAAAGAGCCAAACTGGGATCTATAGGCTTATTTAGGCTAGCAACAGTATAGACTTATTTAGGCTACTCGTAGCTGTCACATATCGTACGAGTAGTGAGTATGGCTGCGCCGCTTTCAATTTGAACTCTGGAAGAACAAAGATCCGTGGTCGTTTTTTGTTACCACGGCGAAGTGTGTACGAGTAGATTTAAATGTTCAAGGAAACGTCGGACATGTGTGACACATGCTCAGCGCTCAGGACGACCGTCAACATCAACCAGTGGTGACAAGCAGGTAGAAGCCAGAGTCATGTTTTTCGATGACAGAAGATTAACAATAAAAGAAATTGCATCTTCATTAGACATCAGTCAAGGGTCAGCCTATTCGATAGTTCATGGCATTCTTGGCTTTCACAAGGTTTGTGCAAGATGGGTGCCCAAACAGTTGACAGAAGAGCACAAGCGTAATCGTATGGACGTCTGCTCTCGTGTTTTGGCGCGGTATCATAATGAAGGTGAAAACCTTTTGGAGCGCATTATCACTGGAGATGAAACCTGGATCCATCACTATGAACCAGAAAGCAAACGACAGAGCATGCAATGGAAGCATCCAACATCTCCCGTTGCAAAGAAGTTCAAAGCGCAGCCGTTAGCAGGTAAAGTTATGCTAACACTGTTTTGGGATACACGAGGCCCTATCCTTGAACATTATCTGGAGCGTGGAACTACAGTAATAACTGCATCGTATTCTGACATGCTTCGGAATGAGTTAAAGCAAGCAATTCACACAAAACGGAGAGGGAGATTGTCGGAAGGTTTATTCTGTTACACGACAATGCGCACCCTCATACCGCTGCACAGGCTACAAAATGCCTTCAAGAACTTAAATTTGACGTTCTCGACCATCCAGCCTACAGTCCAGACCTGGCACCTTCAGATATTTACCTGTTTGGACCAATAAAAGACGCTTTGAGAGGTCAGCGATTCCAAGACGATGATGACCTGAAGGAGGTGGTGCATGACTGGCTACGCACACAGCCAAAAACATTCTTTTGTGATGGCATTAGGAAGCTTGTAGATCGCTGGACTAAGTGTATTGAGAAACAGGGAGATTATGTTGAGAAGTGTTGTGTTTATAATCTATCAGATGTGAAAATAAAATTGTGAAAATAAAAAGTGCTGATACTTATTGAATTACCCACGTAATATATATACTGTATATATTATATATATATATATATATATATATATATATAATATATATAATATATATATAAGATTGGGTAGTTGGTGTTTATTGGTGCCTTTCGTGTGTTGGAGTCGAGGTGGCGTGACGTGGCTTTCGATGCTGATGGCGGGGTTCGATTCCACTGGCCTTGGGAGTTGGGATGCGGCCCTGTAAGTCTTGGGCATCCAGATGGCGTTGGTGCACTTGGGAGTAAGCCGATAAAGGGGGTGAATGATGAGGGTGGCTGGCTTACATTATTTATTATATATAGAAAATAAGTGAATTTATGCCTGTCGGCAAAGGGTTATGCACTGCACAGGGTAAGTCAAAAGAATCATCGCGAGCGCGGTTCAACTACGGAAGAAGTCCAGGTGGAAGTGCAAAGACATGCTACACCCCATGGCTTGGTAAGTACTAAGGATTTGCTCCACCAGGGAAATAATTTTCTGATTTTACGCTGCCGAAGAAATTCGGAGTCACTTCTTTAAAAGCTTTCCATGTTGTTCTTTCAACCTCATTCAAAGACTTAGTATTGGCCATATGGTTAAACGTCAAGACCCCCCTCCCCCATGTGGCCCTTGGTGGTCAAATAAAGAACCCCCTCCCCCCCTTTAAGGACCACGTATTTTTGAATGGCCCCTCAGCCACCAAAAATGTAGTGATTCCCCTCATTCACAATTCATTGTTTACTTTACTTTATTTAATTTCTTTTATCATTACTTTTTCTTCTCTTTACACTTGCTTCACTGGGCTTTATAAACACGGGCAGAAGATGGGTAGACGCGGCCGCCATTAAACTCTCAAAAACAAAGCAAAGGGACCGGGGATAATTACACACTCTTATTTACTATTTACTGACTTTTTATTTATGCTGAAATACTTTAGACGAACGGAGTAATGCGAGGACGGAATTAGCGCTAACATTTAATCGCGGAAAGAGACATAATTAATATTTTAAATAAACCATAACATTCTAATACGAAAAACATCTTATTGGGGCAAACCCCCGCCCGAGACTGAATTGGGCATTTCACCCAGCCTCCAACTTGGGCACTTTTCAGATGTTGCCAATTTGTATTTTTATATTTTCAATTTCAAACAAAGCATTATCAATTTCTTATTTACATACAAACCATAATTAAATTTCTTGTTTAACATTATTTTCGTCTTTATTAAACAAAACATTATTAAATTTTAGACATGATTATCTTTATTGAAAAGAAACCAATACACTATAAATGAGTAAAATGTTAACACCTTTTTGTAGGCATATGAATTAATAAATTAGCTACCAGGAAGTTCATTAACATACTGTATAAATAATGAATATGGTAGCTATGAGATATATGGAGGAAGATTTTATCATAATTAGTAGTGAATAGATGGTAAATAGCGTATATTCTCAGCTTAAGTTGTGTAGGGTGCTTTGATAGTGGTAGTTGTGTGTAAATAGTTGGCTTGTGAATGAAAATCTGCAAGATTTTGAATAGTGTATATCCTTAGAGGTCGTGAAATCGCCAAATTGTATAATGTGATAAGGGTTTATTATCTTACCCATGATGTGGAGATAGAATACATGGTTACTTGGGCACTATTTCAAATTAATAGGCCTTATTGCTGTCTTTCACCAATTATAAATAGTAATTTAATTAGACGAACTTTTTTAAATCACGTATTGTGCTCAAAAGACTTAGCTTCTAGGTTCTATCACATACAGACCAGTGGTTAGACGCTGTACCAAATGGGTGGTATACTCCCCAGTATAGTCCCATAGCATGGATGGGCCTCATCAATAGAACTACAAGTATTTTAAGGGTACCAGAATGTGCCTGGATTCATCATCTTAATAGGATTGACCTACCAAAACTGAGATCATCCAGTTAACTACTCGCGCTGTAAAAGTTTCCTTATGCAAAGTTAGTACAATTTGCTGTCAGATTAAACATTTTACTGATGGCTTTAATGTGTAGGCCTACACACATAGCTGCTGTTGTATGCTTTATGTAGCCCCATAATCACATTTATAGGTTGAATCATATGATTTTTCATAGTTTTAGTAAAAGTTATTCAGACTTATATTCATTTCTTCCTGTAATTGCCTCTGTACCCCATGTATCTAAAATGCTTCAGAGTATGAGAGGTTTACATAAATTCATGAAAAGTATTAATTGAGAATATAGGAACAAGCAAACTTGGTGTGCAGGTTTTTATATAAATTGGGTATCCTAAATGATCAAATAATAAATATT
>JAJOZX010002592.1:177500-222500 GCA_023014485.1 Bathynomus jamesi
CTAGTTTCAATATCACAGGTACTGGTATAATATCCATAATACTGGTATAAAACAATAGATATATTGTGATTGGCAAGAATACCAGTGTGTATATATATAATATATATATATATATATTATATATATATATATATATATATATATTCCAAATAGAAAAATAAAAAATATATAAATATTCATCTCTTTCTTTAACCTTTGTGTTAACCTAATGCTGTTTAACTTTCATTATCGATTCTATTTCCATTGAAGAATCATTATCACTAGATTGATTAAAGCAAATAGTTTCAATATCACAGGTACTGGTATTTATTGCAGATTTGGATGTTGACGAAGCCAATGTAGCACCATGTTTTACTTCACTTTCTTGGAATTTTGCATTTTGGGATATAAATACTAGCTTTGCTGCTCTGTCTGTGCTTAATTGGTTTCTTTTGGCTGTATGGATATTACTGTATGTGCTAATGATCTCGTAGGTAATGAAAGGGCGAAATAGAGGTTATGAGTTTGTGTAGGTATATATGTGAGTATGCATGCGTATGTATCTGGAATTCTGGATGTATGCATGTGTATGGGTATACAATAGATATAAATGTGTATATAAGTATTTATGTATATATTGGTATATATGTATATGGGTGTATGTGTATGTATATATATATGGATGGTCCTCGTGGGGGGGGGGGAATAGTCATCGCGGGTCTAAAGAATAGTTAAGTGGGAGAGTCAAAATCCGAGGAATGGATGGGAGAGTCCTGGAAAGGTTGGACAATGGGCAGTCAGCTCCCAGCCAGTGTTCTCGCAAGTTTATGGATCTCAAGATACAAGACTTTCAGTGCAAGAAAGAGGCCAGTTTTTTCTGTAAATAGGCTGAAAAGGACATTCTATACTGGTACCATATGGCCTATTTTTATTTATTTATTTATTTTTTGTAATATATATCATTGCAAAAGTATACCTTATAATTAAATTGGCAATATCTATATTAATTATTAAAAAAAACAAAAAAAAAACAAAAAAAACAGAAAAAAAACAAAAAAAAAAAAAACGACAAAAAAAACAAAAAAACACAAAAACAAAAAAAAAACGGTTTTTTTACATCACTAATCATACCCCCGTCGATTAATGGCCGTCAGAACTGCAAATGGGGGCAACACCCGATATTAAAACAGTGTTTTTTATTCAAAATTAAACGCTCTTTCGCGTGGTTTTGTCTGTTTTTCTATTCCTTTCATTTCTTCTGTACAGGGGGGGGGGCAATCATTTCCTGACACCCTTTATATATATATATATACACTCCTTGCCAAACACCTTCTAAGCTAGCTGGCTGGTGAAGACTTCTAAGCCAACTGAGGAGGTCAAGAGCGTCAGTATTAGGGTGTGCACCCGGTTTTTGCTACCCGGGAAATTCCCGGTTCCTAATTTCAGAACCGAACCGAGAACCGAAAAGATTTCCCGGTTCCTATACACTCTAAAAACAGTTGCTCAAGTTGTTCAATTGTTCAAGTTTTAAAGCACTAGAGATTGTAATTAAAGAATTATCGTCCTGAGATGCTTCACTTTTAAAAGCAGAGTCTTCGTTCATTTTCATTTAAATCAATTAAGAAGCAAAGATCGCCTACTGTGACCTAAGACGAGCTTTGATTGATCGATTCATAAATCGAAGGCAGAAAGAAATTTCAGGACTGCTTCAATATCTCCATAATCCAAGTTATCCAACCTCTGAGTCGACGGAATTTCCTGCAGCTTCACGAGTATCTCTGAAGAAGTCTGCTGAAGCAATTTCAAACGTCTCTATCCAGAGACTAATGAAGAAAACGAAGAAGAAAGGACTGGTATTGAAGAAGTAAATCAATACGCCCGATACTATCAACGAGTCCAACGACCCTTTGCTTCAGGAATACTACGATGTAGTAAATAAACTTAAATCTCCAAAGAATGTAAAAAATCAAGAAAATTTCGATGCCACAAAGAATTCAAACTGTTTGAAGCGACAGGGAATCGCACAGAAAAGCTGGATCGATTGCGAGCTGCACTTCTAACAATTAAGCCTACAAGCGTTGAAAGTGAACGAGCTTTTTCAGCAGCTGGTCTATTTCTTTCAAAGATTCGTTCTCAATTATCTGATGCGGGTTCTAAATGCTCAAATTTTCTTAAAATACTACTTCATAAATGATGTAAAACAAGATAAATAAACATAATTGATCTCAATGCTTAGATTTTTTTTCGTTCTCAATTATCTGATGCGGTTCTAATGCTCAAATTTTCTTAAATACTACTTCATAAATGATGTAAACAAGATAAATAAACATAATTGATCTCAATGCTTAGATTTTTTCGTTCTCAATTATCTGATGCGGCTCTAAATGCTCAAATTTTCTTTAAATACTACTTCATAAATGATGTAAAACAGATAAATACATAATTGATCTCAATGCTTAGATTTTTTTATGCCAATTAGACTAAGTTTAATTTTACGAACAATGGTTAAAAACAAATTTTAGTCGTTTTTTTTCCCGGGATTTCCCGGTTCCCGATAATTTTTCTGGTATCAGTCCCGGTTCCTAAGTTTCGTACTCGTGCACACCCTAGTCAGTATGCGACGAGACATACCTGCGAAAAGACCTCCTCTCTCCTTCCTCTCTCTTAGTTACCTTCCTAGTCAGGTTGGGGTAACCCATTTTGGGGGGAGGTCATTCTCCCGGGCCTCCCTTCAACCCCTCTCCTCCTTCATGCACCTTGGGGGGCTAAACCCCTCCCCCTTTCTTGCATGCCCCTCCCTGCACGGTGCCAACCCCCCCCCCATGGTGTCAACCCTCATGGGTACTAACCCACTCCCCTTTGCAACATTTGATCACATTGCAATTGATTTGCATTCTACCTTTTTGTGGTCAAACTACTTATCTCGATATCAAAGGGTTTTAAATTGAAAATTTCTCAAAACTGTGCGATAGAAAAATCTGTTTTCATTTTCGTTATCAGCATAAAAAAGAACATAAGAATCACCTACATTTATCAAAGGAGAAAAACTTTGTTAAACGGTGTAATCAAAGGCTGTTCCTATATACAATATACATCTTAAGTATCATAGTTTTATAGCTGTCATGATATTTCCCCATTTATCATAGCCATCGTTCATTTCACAGATTGAAACGCTTCAAGACGGCTTTTCAAGCTAACTCTTGAGAATTAAATAGGTGTTGTTATTAATTTAGAAATGCACTCTATAAAATTTTGTAGAGAATGAAAAATTTCATAGAAAATGGGAGTCCTTCTTTCTTGGTGGTCTTTATATTTGGAAAATATTAATTGACTCGGGAGTAACGAGATGATTTTCTCACAATTTTAGCTTATGAAAAAGGAACAGAAGTCTGTTGAATTAAACTAGTAACTTAAACCCTAGTAAAGAATAATGCCAATACTTGAAGTACTAGATTAACTTGGTCAATGAGAAATGGTAGTACCGTAGGCAAGTGACAAGTTCACTACAAATCGTACGTTGAGAAGAATCATAACAGCTCCAGTATCACCTTATATTTACTTGGAATTAATCACTTTCAAATTTCCCACATGAAATCAAGCACACTTCCAAGTAAATATAATCTTATGTGTGCTTAATCTAAACAAAATATATTTTAAGTAACATTACTTAATTAAATATGTAACAAAACTCGGACTGATAATTCTCAACACAGTACTTTTTGTTACTTTAAAATCCAAACAAATTCTTTGTTTAAATTAAATATCGAGTTTTCTTGAGTGAGTATTTACAACTCGTTGCGTTTTATTACCTTGTCAACGAGCAGTCCGAAAGGAAGAAAAGCAAGTTTATCGAGCGCTGTGGTGAAGAGGAAGTTAATATCATCTTCGAACGATGTAGCATCAACGCTGAGAAGACCAATTTTTGCCAAATGAGAAGGTGTCATCACGGAGAGAGCAATAGCATCACCAATAGCTTCGTGGAAACCAGGATTTGCACCGTCTCTGTAACGTGTGTACTCAGTGATCATCACAGGACAGGTATCCAGTCTTGTTAGCGAGTATTCATCGTTAATCATGTCAAGATATGTATTTCATACTAAAAATCATGTTAAGACATATTTTCGAACTTGATGATAACATCGTGTTTGAACATGTGTCTAGTTACAAATCATTTTGGAGAACATGCATTCAATGATATATTACTTTCGGAAATAAAGTAAAATTTTAGCTTATCTAAATATGGATCGCCAATGAAAAAATTTTCTTTGGTGTACATTTTGAAGCAATTGTTTTGTGGTAACTTCAAAAATAAAATATTTACAATATTGGGACTCCTTGACTTTCTTAACATTCCTTTCCATTCAAAATTAAAAAATCTGCCTATTAACAATAAGCTTATTTGACAAATCTGAAATTTTTTTTAAAATATTTACCTAAACACAAGAGGCAAGTTTCGGTATGCCATGGCATAATAAACATGTCCTATTTCATGATGGGCAGTTATAAGGTCTTTCATTGCAATTTGAGTGCACTGTTTTATTCTGTGAATGAAAAATAACTAAAATTATTAATTTAATATTAATAACACCAAAGAAAATGTTTCACCTTAAAAAGGTCTATAAATTCGAAACTGTAAAAATGTGGTGGTATACATAGGCCTCCTGACGAAAGCGTCATTCTTTCCTTGATAGATATTATTTCAAAATATAAAAGTAAACAACATAAAGCTCTCTACTTGTGAGTATCTAATCTGTCTATCAATATATTATATGTAACACGTGTTAAAAAAATAAATATAATAAATATATAGAATGAAAAAAATAGAAGCCTATTCTTTCAATTTCCTTGTGGAATTTCCTTGAGCTGGAACCGAACCCGAACCCGAAACCGTTTAGCTTTGGTTCCGCATCACTGGCTGTAAAGGACATTGCACTAAAATGGTTCAAATATTTAAAGAAGTGCAAAATAGTTTATTAATTGGGCTTTTTGCACAATTCTTAGCGCATATGGTGGGATTGAAAAATTGGGGTTTATATACCTGTATGTGTGAATAGCAAGGTACTTTCTTTGATAGCTGTAAGCCTATTGAGGCATGTGTAAGTGCAGTGTGACTCCTAGAATTATCATGGCGTCCCCTGTGATCCAGTTTTCTCTGGATTTGAACAACTGAGTAAGAGTCAGGAGTTGAATGGCAACAGTACCCTTCTGTTGCGGGTAGGATTAGAACAAGTAAAGTTAAACCAAGGTTTTTTTAGCATTAGTAGTAGGGATAGAATATGGAATGTACGCCCCATGCCCGAGAGGATCACCTCCGTGATGCACTCAGCACACTCGGAAGGGCCCCTGCCACGGAAGCAGTAATCATTCCACGGGCAATCACAGAAGTGCTGCCAAAGGGCCTCTCAATTAGCGGTGCCAAAGTGCCAAAGGCGCCTCCTCTTGGAAGGATCCAAAGGCCGAATTGGAGCGATAGGACAGGAAACAGATATAAGATTGTGGTCGGGAGGAGGCCAACGGAGAAAAATGTTCGACAGGGTAAGAAGAACGCGGTGAGAAATAAATCCAGAATGTTGGGCCTTATCTCCAAGGCGATCGGGGATACGAGTAGGGTGCTGTACAATCTGCTCTAGGTCATTCAGGATTGAAAAGTTGTAAGCTAGTTCATCAGGGATGTTAGTGAAATGAGAGGAAAGCCAAAGGTGGTGGTGAACATTGAAATGTCCTAAAATGGAGATTTCAACAAAGGGAGAGTGGGATAGAATGTATTCCACTTTAGAAGCGAGGTAATCAAAGAATTTTGGATAGTCAGGAGAATTAGTAGAAAGGTAGACAGCACATATGCATTTAGCTGAAGATCACATGTAAGCCGTAGCCAAAGCATAGAATTTGGAGGATTCGAGTTCGGGAATACGAGAACAAATTAAGTCATAGCGTATGAGTATAGAGAAAGTAAGAGGATACAGAAAAGGGGTTGCTGTCACTCGTCCCAGACATCCGAGTTTCAGTGAGGAAAACAAGACGAGGTTTAGAGGAGAGATGGTGTTCAACAGATTGAAAATTTGAGAAAAGGCCACGAATGTTGCAGAAATTAATGAAAAGTGAATGAGAGAGGCCCAGAACATCTCGAATGAGCGGTAGCAGATCCAGCCCCGCTGCCCCTGTCTGCGTTCCCGGTATCGGCAGCAGGGGAGTCAGAAGTGGGGACATTTATGGTCCGTTCCCAAGGGGGACTCCGAGGCTCTTGAAGTTGTTGACATTTTTTCTTTTAAAATTTTGAAAAGATTATGTAGTGTGTAAGATGCATGTGTATGTGTGTATGTAGTGAGGAATAGGGAGAGAAGTGTGTGTGAGAGCATGCTGGACTGCTCACAGGGTAGATGAGACACGGAATAAGATCAGGTAAGGAGGACAGTGACAGGTGAAACAGAAGTTCCAGCACTCCTTATCTTCTGTCTAACATCTGGCCAATGACTCATGTTCTAAAGGTTGAACTCCGAGTTTACACTTTAATTATTACATTAAATCAGTGATTTTTTTTCTGGTAAAAAAGGTGCCAGAGCTCTCATATATATATACACACACACAGAGTGGCGTTCAAAAGTCTGCGTCCACCTCAGTTTTAGACAATTTCTAAAAATGATACAACTCTGAGAAAGTATGTCCGCTATATTAAGGTATTTTCTTTTACAAGAAATGGTATTTCATATATTCTACTACATGTGTAAGTAATGTAGCTTTTATTTCATAAGAAAGGACACATTAATGAAAATGGGCTTTTTGGTCCTGTTACGTTTTTCCTTTGCAATATAATAACACCGATTTTAACCCAGGTATCGGTGACAGACCATAGCCAAATATTATTAATCCTCAAAATAGTGTATTCATACAGTAATTTTAACAGCTGGTCTATTATAACTGATAAATCCCATTAGTCATTGACATTGTAGCATTTGATTAAAAAATAATTAATCATTTTCTCTATTCTCTCTTTACAGGCCGTAATTGAAATGTCTAAGGAGCTAAGTTTATCCCAGAGAGGACAAATAATTGCCCTTTCAAGAGAGGGAATGTCTCAACGCCAGATCTCGGCAAAAATTAACGTTTCAAAAGGGACCGTCCAAAGAACTATAAGCAGATATAAAGAATCTGGATCGTGCTCTTCAAAGACAAGATCTGGCAGACCTAAAGTGACTACTGATTCTGAGGATCATTACATCAAAGTTACATCACTGCTTGACAGAAAAGCCAAAGCTACACAGATTCAGGCAGAGTTGAATGAACAATGGAACTCTTCAATAAGTACAAGTACTATAAAAAGAAGACTCATAAAGCTAGTTTCCACGGCAGAGTTGCTTGTCCAAACCACTACTGAGGAAACAAAATAAGGCTAAAAGATTGGAGTGGGCAAGAGAATATCGAAATTTTACTGGAGACGACTGGAAAAAGTTCTTTTTACTGATGAATCAAAAATGGAATTTTTTGGGTCTCATAAAAGAGTTTATGTTCGACGTAGAACCAATGAAAAACTGATAGATCCCTGCATAAAACATTCAGTAAAACATGATGGAGGCAACATTAAAGTTTGGAGTTGTTTCAGTTATTCTGGAGTTGGAGATCTTCACAGAATCACTTATATTCTCACAAAAGAAAAATACCACTCCATACTAGTGAGACGTGCAATACCACCAGGGTTGAGACTGTGGTCAAGGATTCATTTTCCAGCAGGATAACCACCCAAAACACACTTCTAATCTTTGCATGAACTATCTCAACAAGAAAAAACATGAAGGTGTTCTACAAATTATGAAGTTTCCTCCACAAAGTCCTAATCTCAATCCAATAGAGCATCTTTGCGACCATTTGAAGAGTCCGAAAGCTAAAAAGAATATAACTTTTCTTGATTCTCTCTAGGAGAATGTTAGATGTTAGCCAAAACTTGTCAAATCTATGCCTCACAGAGTGGAAGCTGTTATTAAAGCAAAAGGAGGTCATGTCGATTATTAATAAGATTATGCCATTAAATTGTTAATTTCTTTACTAATTTATAATAATTACATTTAAAAGCAAATAATGTAACAATAAAAAATCAAATTTTGTTGTAATTATCATATATATTTATACAATTTATAATAAATTGGGTGATTATAAGGTGGACGCAGACTTTTGAACGCCATTATATACCTTTGGTTAGCTTCCGCCCGAATTGTTCATTCTGACGAAGGTCAAGCTTTTCACTCCACCTTAGACCTACAGTTTAACGTGGAATCCGAACCACGCCCCATCAGCAGTTCAGCGTCTTAACCACTAGGCCGCCTAGGGTACCCATTTATCTACCAACCACTTTCTTTATTGTGTGGAAGGATGAACAGCTGGGTTTTGCTGCGCGCCGGCTGCCGTCGGGTCTCGAACCCGGGGCCGATGGATTCGTAGTCAACGACGCTAACCACTACACCACCGAGGCGCATATATATATATATATATATATATATATATATATATATATATATATATAAATGAACGAAGGTGGCGGTTATAGCAACTGAAGAATTAAAGCTGCGGTAAAAACTGAGCAGAATTGTGAATGAAATATGAAATCGTTAAGTTGGAGATTGGTTTGGGGTTGAATGAGGCGATAAGCTCGGCCTCTAACAAAATAGAACTAGGGTCAGAATTAACGGAAAAGAATGATTTCACTTTATGCTTGATGGGGAAAATGCAGTGAAAAAAGAGGATGTCAACAGTTACGCTTTGAAGGTTGGTGAGGGAATAAAAAACAATATTTTTTATCAGAAAAGTGATTTCTGTGTATTATTTTTTTGTTTATTTTTGCTGTCAATTCATTAAAAGGTACCAGTACGCCATTCCAGTGTGTTCCGGCAGAAAAAAATAGGACTGCCTTAAGTGATTTATATTTTTTATGCAGGAAAGAGGGGCCAAGGGCACATGCCCACAGAAACGCCCTTCCCGCCCCGACATAGAAGAAGAAAGACAAAATCAAGGTTCTGAGTTTTTGAGATACCTAGACACTCTGCGTTTGAAAGCTGGGAGGCCACAGAAAGGAGGAAAGATGGATTATGGGAGATTGTTCCAGAGTTGACCGGTTGAGTACGTAAAAGACTGAAAATATGGTGATTTGGTATTTAGTTTAGTATTTAACAGGTCAATGTATTCACCACAAACTTCTTCCACCGTGTGGCAATTATCGCATTCTTCGTTCGAGAGCTGAATTTTCAAAAAAAAAAGGTAAGGTTCCTCACAGGAGGCCTTGCTGCGAGAACGAGTTGAGACATCCTTCATGAAGTGGCTGATTCTCTTGGGGAAATGGGAAGCCCCGCCCCTACTCTGTGGCTTAACGGAGGTCTGTAGGCTGTGTTCGTAACCTGACGGGCTCGTGCGGCCCCTTCTTCGGTGGGAGGGGTGGGGGAACTGCATATCGAGAATGGAGTTGAGTACTCGAACGCCTCTCCTGCAGCGAAAGGCAAAGGAAAAGGCAGTGTCTCGCCTCTTAGCAATGAACAGTCCCTGTTACTGCTATTAATGTTATCGAAGGTGTTGAATCACATTACCTGTTGATCAGTCGCAACATCAGGAACAGAAGTCCTTCCCTGTGCGGAAAGGAGATTGACTGTTACCCCTTCGAGATACATTTCCATAACACTTGCGGGGTAGGAGTTAGGGGTGGGAATTTCATTTCCCTGACGCCTGACGAGATCCTAACTCGGGTCATGACATGTTGCACGACTTCCAAGTAACGGCTTGGAAGAAGCGCTTCCTTCAACTCATTTTACTCTGATCGGAATTGTTCGAACAACATCGCGTTCTCTGATTTGACGCCACATGTTGGTGCTTTACTTCAATCAATAACTTTTTCACCTCACTATAATGTTTGGGGAGAAATGATACGTCCACTTCATCCACAGAAATTATCGGAATGCTATGGAAGTTATTCATGTATAAGGTAATATTCATTTTCCCGAAGGGTCGACACTCTATTTATAATGTCTTTAAGGGTATTCTTGTTTCTGGAGTTACCTTTACGAATTGATAGGGTAGCACTGAGCAAGGTGTTTAACTGTACCCTCGCATATTCTACTTCTTCCGTATCGTAAAAACTGTGATAGGGACAAGAAAAACTTAACATGATCTACTTTGTCAAATATAAAACATAATAGAGGATTTTCTATAAGTTGTTATGTATGGGAATAATGTAATAAAGTTAATTACTGGTTATAAATTAACCAACAAACAAAATTGATCATGCAAAACGACACGAATTTGTATGTGTAAAAAAATAAAAATTAAATAATTTTATGATCGATTTCATGTTACGTGAACTTTAAATTAATTTTGATTTTAGGATTGAAGTGGACCAAAGGTTAGCGTAGAAAGGTGTAAATCACGCTCGCGTTAACAAAAAAACGAACGGTTGTTGATACCTCAAGAGTGAATGATTACTCAAAGGTGTTTTTGTTTACCCTTTGGTTTCTTGCTCAAAGGTGTTTTTGTTTACCCTTTGGTTTCGCCTGAGGAATATCCTCGAGAGATTTTAAATTTTAATTTAAAAATTTCTTTAAGAAAGACCGAGCATAAGTGTAACGAACTTAAAATTAGAAGAGAGAATGAGTGCGTCTCAAGGCTTGTTGAAAGAATGTTTCCCCCCACAAAATCTGTGCTAAAATTTAAATGAGAAAATTAAATGTAGTTCTCCTTTTAAGAACAAAAAACGAGTTCTTAATGGAAGTTTGCTCCAGTATATAAATATACACATATTATGCCGTACAGGAGAATTCAAATCGTATGTGGCACATAGAAGCGAAATTGTCCTTCTAATTTTGAGTAAATTGCTCGCAAAGCTGAGATAGTCTTTCCTTAAAATTTAACGGAAGAAAACGTAGAACTCTGGTTACAGTTGCGTAACTAAAAAGACTCAAGAAATAGTCTACCATGTTTTCCCTCAAAGAAAACGGGTACCTAGTTCTTTCAATTGAGTATACATTTACTGTATACAGAATTGGGGTAATCTAAAAAGTGTTATTCCTATCGTACATTCTTTTCAATGGCTAATCCGATCTAGGAAGGTCTACCAGGCAGATAAGTGGTTCTAATTGTAATTTAAGTAGTACACAATTCATTTATTCTAATCGCATTATGTACTGTGTTAGCTATGCGGTAGAAGGCCAAACAGGCCTATGATTGTAACTTAAATTGTTATTGGTCCATTCATTTTAATGGTCTTGCGTATTAGTTATGTCTGTATTCAGTTAAATAACTACAAATTGTAGATTAAATGCCTAACAATTCTATTTTAATTTGCTTATGCATTTTATTTCAATCGTCTTGTGTTAATTCTGAATATAAAATTCTTGAAGTAAGAATCAATGTCTCAAGTGTCATTTCCCTAAATTCATTATTGTCAAAAATTTCATGTTAACATTGTAATTAGTTTAGTAAAATCTGCGACGAATACACTATTTTTGTAAAAGGCTTTTTAATTGTTTTCCTATTCGAGGATAAACGGAGAACAATAAGGTTTGATTTGGTTATACTGTATGTTGGTGGTGAACCTCAAACAGGCTTAAATAAAAAATATAAATCATACATTAACTGTAAAATATAAAACCACATAATATAACATATGGGCCTGTCCGGGAAACCACGTAATATAACAAAGTCTATGAATTTCTGCAGACGACATCATCCTAATTAAGTAGACGGGAAACACAGTCTCCTGGAGTCAGTGCAAATGGTGTGGGTGGGGCGGAAGAGGGAAAGGGAATACCTATGGGGTGCCCACTTCTAGACGTTACAGATGCTACCAGTTGGATGACATATCTTTTCACATAAAGTATCACGAAACAATTACTCACTATGTCACAATAAGTATATACGCGGAGGCACTTACGTTTTTTGTTTGTCAACATTCTAATATACAGGGTGTTTCAAGTTGACCCGAGAAATATGGAAATTGGGGGAATTTGTAGCAAGTAGGTAGTAATTCAATGTTTCAGGTCGATCCTATAAGAAGTGACGAAGTGTATGTTGTTTCATTGTTATTATTGTTTACGTACAATACTATACAAGATAGGTTCTGCCAAATACAAACTACAAATTCCGCCAATTTTCATATTTCTAGGGTCGACCTGAAACACCCTGTACTTTATATTATTACTGAACCTCTCATTTTTGCAAACCCAACATTATTGTATACGTAGATATAAACGAAGATCGGTGAGTCGAACACACACACACATGTAAGAAGTCTCAAATCTGACATGATACCACCATTAAATATAAAAATTGTAGTGGTATGTTCTGAAATTTAGAAAAATAAAACCTAAAGGCAAATAAAAACAGCAGAGTTCTTTCGACCAACTAGCTGGTCCTCATCAGTTATTAAACAAACAAAACGAGACCAGCACAAAACCTTAGTTTGGTGATCTCGCTTGTCTTCTTTTTCTTTTAGTATTTTTAGTAACTGATGAGGACCAGCTAGTTGGTCAAAAGAACTGTTTGCTGTTTTTTTATTATTTATTTTTGAGTTTTATAATTTTTAATTCCTTAATTTTGGATATTGCAATTTTTCTTTGAGGTTCGAAAATCGATCTGCTTTATGACCACCATCCCTGAAAAAGAAACTAAGTCACAAAATATGAGGTAAAAATTTAAACTGTAAAAAATAAACCACTTTCGATTTTCAAAGTATTTTACACAGTAGCTTCGCGTTATATAATCTTTCAGAAAATGCAAAAACCAGGATGGTAGATCAAACATTTAATACATTTTCCTAGAAAGAATTTACGACTACCTAACACCTTCGCCTCGACCTTCAGTCAGCTCACAAAAATGAAGTGAATGAATAAATCTTTACCTGTAATCCAATCCATTGCAAAAGTCCCACGCCGAAGCGTGACAAATCACTTCCCTGTCAAATGGTTTCTCAAACATCGATCCTAGCCAGAATGACCTCGGAAGCTTGGGGAACCCAAGTGACGTATAGAAGTCTTCCGCTCTTCTGAATATCCGCACGGGGTCGTACCCTTGACGCCTCATTGTTAGCGATACATCCATGGTGGGCCTTTCTGGAAAGGGGGCCGTCAAGTCCAGAAGATTCAACCAGCTTTGGGACCACATGTTACCTGAAAATCAGAATGAAAAGACATCCTCAGAATTCGCCTTTGTTCCTTTGGCTGTCGCACAAAGATTCCGTTATTATGAAATGAGCGTATGGGCGGAATGGTGCTCTGTGTAAAAAGTGCCAGTGTCTCAGAGAACCTGATATAATATAAATTCAGAATATAATAATATACAGTCGTTTAAATTACAGGATCAGAGACCGTGTGAGATGTGGGAACTGGAGTGAGATTAGAAAAGATAAGCAGTCGAGGAAAGGAATTGGTAAAATGGATTTTTGTTAAATCTATTTATATTTTTGTATTAAATATGCGAAGCTCGCAGGCCTCCTCAACCAGATGAGCAGTGGTTTCGCTGGGAAATTTATTTGTAGGAACTCATAATAATTTTACAATATTTACTAAACACTAATAACTAAACATTTTTATAATAAAAATCTGGGGATGCGAATACAAACAAATGAATTACACTGTAGTGTTGCACTAGTTTGCTCTCATTGTCATACATATACGTAAAGGTTCTTTTCCATTAATTATAACAACGTTAGTCTTCGTAAGACGGTTATTTCATACTTTTTGCATTCTTTGAACTTTGGAATATAAAACTATTTATACTTGAATTTCCTATTCACATAAATAATTTACTCGTGTGATGGCTGGCTTTCAATATTACCTAACAAATGAGCAGGAATGGTGCCATCGGAACTAAACAAGTCCTCCCCATAACGCTCCTTGAGCTTTTGGCGGACATAGGCGTGGAGTTGTTCATACAAAGGTTTCACCTCCTGCCAAATGCGCTCCAAATCATCTTCGAACGTGTTGCTTTCGTAGTCTCTCTGCCAGAACTCGGCTGTATTGTTGAATCCTGAAAAATAAGAAGAATATTATTCTTCAAGAGATGAACACACTACCACAAAAGACAAGATATTTTATCGTAATTTTATCGATAATGAAGCTTCAGGCCCTTAAAGCATACAGGCAAGTTAAAAGAATGTACAATTTATTCTTATTAAATGAGTAAGATATTGAAATTCTATTGTTTGTATATTTGTGCATATATATATATATATATATATATATATATATATATATATATATATTTGTCGTGGTGGGTAGGCTCCCGTGTTGACCCAGTGGGCTGCGTCGGAGGAGTCACCCATGCCAGACAGACTACTGGGGAGACCGGGCTAAGAGCCACTAAAGTCCTTGGTTCCCAGTCCGGGTCTCCAAAGCTGTGTCCTCCGGACTGAGGTGACGCCATTAGGGCGTCACTGTGTTGGCTGGTTGGGTGTCCGGGTCGGTGGGATGGGGGGCTGAGGTCTTTGCGCCGTTTGGGGGCAGAATTTCGCATCACGGGGCCCCGTTTTTAAATCGACGGTGTGTCCCCTGGTGACGAGGTACCCACCCCCCTGCGGTTTGCGTTCGGCCTCCCTTTCTCACCGGTAGGCAGTTTCTTGCGTTCCTTGGATCCGTTTTCTACAACATTATTTGGAAAATAGATACCATTACTTCTTGTCTTAGAACGCAAGTGGTAGGCGACCAGGGCCCCCGAGTTCTCTACCACTGGAAGACCACGTATTAAGGAGGTAGCCCCTCCTCTGGCAGCGGAACACTTGCACTTTGCTCTTCCGTTACCGACCCCAGCCTGTACCTTGAACATGCCCTTGGACATACACCCTCTGGAGCAGGGGTCCCGCCCCAGCCGCCTTCGGGCAAGTCAAGTTCCACCCGAGACTTACCTCCAAAACCTGGCTTCTTGCTCTCGTCGTATGCCCCCCTCTCCCGCCGTCGGCCCGCCTCCCAACGGAAAGAGCCCCGCGGCGGACGAGGAGGTCGGCGTTCACGTCCATCCTATCGACCGTTGGATATTCCAGTCCACCTCGATTCTACAGCCTCCCTATCTTTTCCAAGTTTCCACAAATTCCTAGTGATCCGGCCTACCTCTGGGTCCCTCTCGACCAACTCTGAACGGAGGTTTCAGGCGATTCGAGCCCGCAACGACTTCAGCCGCTATGATGTGCGACCACAGAGGGATGGCTCCCTCCTCACAAAATCACGCTCAGCCGCAGAGACGAAAGCCCTACTCTCCCTCACAGGGTCCTTGGATGCTCGGTGTCCGTCTCCCCACACCCTCGTCTGAACCAGAGTCCGGGCACTATTTACGGCACCCGCCTATTATCGACCACAGTGAACGAGCTCCTGGAGGACCTCGCACCACAGGGTGTTACCAAGATCCATCGCTTCACATCCCGACAGGGAGGCACCCCTTCCCCCATCCCGCGCCTACTTCTTACCTTTAATACTTTAGTCCTTTGTCCCGTATTGTATGGGGTATGGGAGACCGCACGTCGTACGAGTTCGCTGTCCGCCCATACATCCCAGTCCCGACCCGTTGCTTTAAATGTAACAAGTTCGGACACGTCAGCTCATTTTGCCGACAACCGCACCAAATGTGTGTTCGGTTAGGAGAAATCGCTCACCCAGACAAGTGCCCCATCACATCCAAATGTTCCAATTGCGAAGGCACACACTCCTCTTTGTCTCACGAAAGCCTTTTCTTCAAGTTCGAGAAGGAGGTCCGAGGCCTGCAGGTAGCGGACTTCCTTAGCCTCCGAGAGGCGCGAAACAGGGTGCGGAGTCGGGAGGTGAGGCCGGGGGTATCTTACGCCGCTGCCCTCGACTCTGTTCACTCGGCACACCGCCATGGTCTGCCGTTGAAACCCCCCTCGACCACTGCTTCCCCTCCCTCCCAAAGGGAGCCCTCGCTGGACCCGACGACCTCCTGTCCCCCCCCTATCATCCCTCCTCTTCACGCACCTCATCTGCTAAAGAGTCCCCAGGAATCTGGGACCAGGACACCCAGGCCCTGTCCACCTCGAACCTTGCCCTCCCAGAACTCTACGCACACACCCGAACCTAACGCCCGGGGTAAGTCGACGAGACGGAGACGCCGGAGCGAGTCGCCAGACCCTCCGGACTTTCAACAGGCCTCTCCCTCTTCCCCCAGATCTAAGAAGACAACACGGACCCTTACACTCCCGACTTCGTCTACGAGGACCATATCACCCCACCGCAATCTACCCCACCCCTCCAATCTACCCCCCATAGACTCTGACAATAGTAGCCGATTTACATGACCCGCCCCCCACGACGAGACCCAATCTAGACAACATCCTCTCCCCGAGGATCCAGTGGATGCGGAACTGGCGCATCTACATGGTGTGGCCAAAGGAAGCTCGGCCGCGCCCATGCGTCTTATGGATCTGCCTTTGTCTCCTGGTGCCATTTTTGCCACCCCTCCACGAGAACACTCTGGTTCATCTCCTTCCATCCCCACAGTACCTGCCTCCCCAACACCCCCGTCCCCTCCTTGTCAGCCATCCTGAGCGCGTCCTCCCTCCCACTTGCCCGATCCTTCTGGTACCTGGTACCCCCTATCGCCACCCAGGGTCTGCCGTGAGACCCCAGACAGGCTGGGAGGTGCCGCTATGGGAAATGAAGCGCCCATTCCTGTCCCGAACACAGAAGCCCACCAAGAAACTCCTCACCCTCTGAACCCACGACGTTACCATAGCTGCCGTGATCCACGCCTCCGGTCTCGCTTGGCCGACTCGACCCCGCAATCCCTGCTGGGATCGACTGGCCGACCGATTACTTTTCTGGTGAACGGCAGATAGCCAGCCATACCCCTGACCCATCCTTCGCCTTCGCGAACCGCAGATCTCCCTTCACACCCTAACCCCCTAGCACCTACACCTTTACCCATCCCCCATCGTCAAATACTGAACCCTCCGAAAACTACAATAGCACACTGGAACTGCAGAGGAATATTCGCGAAATACGAAGGTCTTAATTCCTTGATTGCCTCTTCCCGTCCGGTGTGTGTCTGTCTGCAGGAGCTATCCCTGGGGACCAGGCCCATGCCCTGCCCTACTGGATATTCCTATATCACCACCCCGTCACCTACCTGCACTCGAAGGTGGGCTGCCATCCTCGTACGTGGTGTACGAGTCCCCTTCACAATCTCTCTATCCGATCCCCGTTACAGATGATTGCTACCCGGCTTTCCCTGGACAGACAGTACACCGTCTGCTCGATATACCTCCCTCCCCACACTCAAGTTTCCCGCAACGACCTGGTGGAGGTAATAAAACAACTCCCCAGGCCCTTTCTGTCCCTGGGCGAGTTCAATAGTCGCCACCCCTTGTGGGAAGACACACTCTCCACCTATATGGCCCCGACCCTGATTACTATCATGACCGAGCTCTCCTTCGAGTGCTTCAATGATGGCTCTCTTACATTCTACCATGCTACCAGCTGCATTCCATCCTGTATAGACCTGTCATTCGTCTCGACTGATGCCCTCCTAGATTTGACATGGCAAGTCCTTCAAGAGGACTATGGTAGTGACCATTTCCCTGTTCAACTCACGATAAATCGGCCCGACCAGACCGTTCGGGTACCAGAAAGATGGATTATTGTCAAAGCTAACTGGTCCCACTTCCACGACAATACATCTACAACCTTTACGACTGCCCACTTCCCATCCTCCGACGAGTGCACCGCATATTTCGAATCAATCGTTGTAACGGTTGCGTGCACTAACATCCCACGATCCTCCGCCTACCCCCACACCCGACGGGTACCTTGGTAGATCCCAGAGTGCATGGAGGCCATACGCGCCAAGAAGAAGGCTACTCGACGCTTCTACCGTACACGACTCCCCACCCACCGCACGGAAATGCAGTGGGCCAGGGCCATCGCCCGCCGTACAATGAAGAAGGCGCGCCGAGCTTCTTGGTGTGCCTTTGTGTCCGGCGTCACCACCTCCATACCTTCGGCGACCATCTGGAAGAAGGTACGGGGTGTCGAGAGGCGACACACCTCCTCACAATCCCCGGTCTTCCGGACTAACGACGGACGAGCCCAAATCGGTGGCAAACCACCTAGCTTCTACCTTCGCCGCCGTTTCTTCCCCGCGGACATTTCCCTCGTACCCGCCCTAACAAGAGATCCTCTTCACCGTCCCTAGGCGGCACTGGGCTCTCGACGATCCCTTTGCTCCGGCCCGGATGGTATCCCGTACATCATGATCCAACACATCCACCCTACCTTAAAAATTTTCTTACTAGACCTGTACAACCGCATAGGATAGATGGCACCTTACCCTCCCGGTGGAGGGAGGCACATATAATCCCCATCCCAAAACCCGGCAAAGACTCCATCGATCCCACAAACTACAGCCCTATTACCCTAACATGTTGTGCCTGCAAAACCTTAGAAAAAATGGTTACTACGCTACTATCCTTCTTCCTTGAAAATAGTGATTCCTTCCCGGCTGCTCAGTCCGGCTTCAGACAATTCCGCTTCACTACTGATCCCCTCCTGCTCCTCAGCCGAGACATACAGAATGCTTGGACAGTGGACAGTTCGTCCTATCCATTTTTTTGACATACAGAAGGCCTACGACACTACCCGTCGGAAAATAATCCTCAGTCAGCTCCAAAATCTGTGTCTCGTCGGAGCCCCGCCGACCTTCATCAGGGGCTTCCTCTCCTATCGAACCTTTAAAGTTCGGGTGGGCCCAGTCCTCTCAGACACCTTAACGCAGAAAGACGGGGTCCCACAGGGAAGCATCCTTAGTGTTCTATGCTTTTCCATAGTGATGAACACAGTCTCAAAATGCCTTGCACCCACCATCCGTTCTTCCATCTACGCGGATGATCTTGCGATCTACTTCGCGGGGAGGGAGCCGTCCGTCGTTCAACGGCAAATTCAGCTCGCCATCTATCGGGTGGAAAAGTGGGCGACGTCGTTTGGGTTCGGCCTGTCCACCCCCAAGAGAAAGTGTATGCTCTTCAGCAGGAGAAGACCCGCAACCATTCCCGTCCCCACTGTCACGTTATACGGCGATCCTCTTGAGGTGGTACCCTCCACGCGGTTTCTGGGCATGATTCTGGACCGACGGCTCAACTGATTCCCCATCTCAAACACCTGAAGCACTCCCTCTAACGACCGACGCTCTCTCCTTCGCCTTTACACTTCCATGGTCCAGTCAAAGCTGGACTATGGCAGTGTCGTATACGGCTCAGCCTCCAACGCCTGCTTCCAGTACCTTGGACCCGGTACTTAATAGGGGCCTCGGCATCTCCACCGGTGCCTTCCGCTCTTCCCCATCCTCCAGCCTCCAAGTGGAATGCAGTTACCTTCCTCTCGTCCTCCGACGGGGTCTGCTCCTCATGAAGACATACCTTCGTGCACAGAGACTACCCTCTTCGCTTCTATACGCGGCGATTTCTAAACTCCCACCCCAGGGACGGAGCTGGCACTACACTGAAACGGTCCACTCTTTCCTTGACCTTTCCAACATGCCCCCCTCTCAGTTATCCCCATCTCATACAACATCTACCCTCTCTGGCTCTTCATCCCTATCAAGTTTTGCAGGGACCTGTATGCCCTACCAAAGACTACCACGATCGCTACAGTATATACAGTAGGTCACTCTTCCGCGAGCACGCAACCCGACATCCGGACACTTTCCCCATTTATACAGATGGTTCCCGCTCGGAGGTTGGTACGGCCGCCTCAGCGGTGATATTGGCGCAGCCGCTTTCTCGAGGCGTCAGCCTGCCCCGCGAGGCCTCTGTTTTCTCAGCAGAACTCTTCGCGATTATGGAGGCCCTCGACATTGTGCGCACCCACTCTTCCAGCTCCTTTGTCATTTATTCAGATTCCCAAAGCACATTTCTCTCCCTCGAGATATTTAACCCCCCCCTATCCACTCGTCCGCACCATCCAGCATACCTTCCAATTTTTAACGACTTTCCGACATAAGACAATCGCCTTCTGCTGGGTTCCGGCACATGTCGGCATCCAGAGTAATAAGGAGGCAGACCGCAAGGCAAAGACGGACTGCTTACTGCCGGCCTCCTCCCGGTCCCTCTTTCTCCGACTTCTTCCCGACTCTTCGCTCCCACTTCCGCTCCATCTGGCATCGGGAATGGGACCAGGCCACACGACAAACTCCACAAGATCAAACCGTAACTAGGATATTGGGCCTCTCATTCCACCGGTCCCGCCATAAAGAAGTGATTTTAGCTCGTCTCCGCCTAGGACACACACGTATTACACATGGTCACCTTATGGCTAAATCGTCAGCCCTGCTCTGCCCTACCTGCCATACCCCCATCACCGTCGTGCACCTCCTGACTGAATGCCCGAACCTGTCCGTTCTTCGTCACAGGTGTTTCCCTCTCTTGTCCAGTATTTCCATACCCGACCGTCTACAATCCATACTCGCCGAAAACCCACACTTCTCAGCGAAAGCGATTTTCCTTCTCCTTACCCACTCTCATCTGCTTCATCGCATCTAAGTCCATACCTCTCCTTCCGCCTATCCAGTAACCGGACCTTACTCACCCCCTAGTCTACCATCCCCAACCCAGTGACACCACCCACCCACTGTCTCGCTGAGCTATGTACCACTTTCCCTAGGTACGAATCGGCGGTAAAGTAAAGAAGCCCCCCCCCCAAAAAAAGTAAAAAATATATATATATATATATATATATACACCGAGAAACGGTTAACACCGTTCTCGGTTAACGCCGAGAAATTTCAGCTGTTACGGTACGAAAAAAGAGAAGACCTAAAATCCATGGAATATTATATCCCAAATGGACAGGAAATTCAGAGAAATTCTAGACTAAAAGATTTAGGAGCTATAATGACAGATGATGCGAAATTTGAAACACAAAATAATATAGCAGTAAACAGAGCAAAGAGAATAACGGGGCAGATATTGAAAACCTTTAAACGAAGGGATAGGAATGTGATTCCTCTACTGAAAACCCTGATCATACCCAAATTGGAATAGTGCTCGGTCCTTTAACATCCCCATATAAAAAAGAAGACATTAGACAGCTGGAAGGGATCCAGAGAAGCTTCACAGCCAAGATCAACGTGTGCAAAGAACTAAATTACTGGGAAAGGTTGCGCCAACTAGACCTATATTCACTGGAAAGGAGAAGAGACACACACCATTATTTACACTTGGAAAATAATGGAGAAACTAGTCCCTAATCTTACTCTGAACCCTATAACTCCCCAAACAATGGTGGAAAGTAGAAACGGTAGACTGTGTCGTATTCCCAAATTAAAGGCGAGACAGGGAACATCCTTAACCCTGAAAGAAAATAGTTTTGTGGTGAGAGGACCAAAACTGTTTAATCAGCTGCCCAAAGAACTAAGAAACATGAAGGGCGTTCCAGTGGACATCTTCAAAAGAAGATTAGACGCCTGGCTCAGAACAATCCCCGATGAGCTGGGCGTACCTGGCTATGTGAGGTGGAGAGCACAAGAAACCAACTCACTACTTCACCAGGCCAACTCGAGAGGAGGGGCGACAAGCTTGACCTTCGCGAAATGAAGAATCATCGCGCGGAACCTTTGTAAGGTTGTAAGGTAAGGTAAGGTATATATATATATATATATATATATATATATATATATATGTATATATATATATATATATATATAATATATATAGTATATACACACACACACACACACACACAGTGCGTTCGAAAAGTCTCTCCGCAGTGCTATGTTAAACGCATAGGAAATTGAAAAACTGCAAATGTTTTCATTCACCATGTGATTTTATTACATAACCTTTTGATTTTACAGCATGTGTTGAAAGTGTTTTCCACCATTTTGCAGGCACAGAGCAACTCGTCTACACTTGTTGTCAAACACTTTTTTAAACTGTTGGTTGACTGCGGAGAGACTTTTCGAACGCACTGTATATATATATATATATATATATATATATATATATATATATATATATATATATATATATATATGAGGTCTCTCACGGTTAAATATGGATCTTTCGTAACCGTTTATATTTTGAATTACTAAATCCGCTTAAAAATACTTAAGAGTTTGACTATAGCTATTGATTGTTTGATATCGAAAATGTAGGTCCAGCTTCGTACCGAGCAACAATACAGGTTAAGAAATCTATCCGTCCAGTTTGAAGAAACTAACTTTATCCCCCAAACCGTTCGTTAAGTACCCGCATGGATAATAATAATAATAATAATAATAATAATAATTTTTGTGTTTAACTTTGGCTTTAAAACATTTAAAGCAATAGCGTAATGCTAAAAACAAGGAATTTGTAAGGTAACAAGCCAAAATCTTGAATCAACTTCTGTGCAATCACAGTTTGCTTTGCAAATTAAAACCACAAGTCCACGAGATTATATGTTCGAGAAGTGTCACTTCTAATTTCCAGCTGTAATAATTATTATAATTGCAGGTATGTTAAAAATGTCTTTGTGGACAAGATGCGTCAAGAACGGAAGTCAGATCCGACTAGAACCGCTGCGATTTCTTAAAAGCAAACCTTGGATGCAACGTGAAGTGGTAACTAACTATCCATTTTGACAGATAGGCAAAATCGTTGACAAGAAAAATGTCCACAACATTAGGGAACCATGTTAGGTGTAGGTTAGGTTGGGTGACTTTGATTTATTAACGCTTTTAGCGTCTGAAGTGTTGATGAGTTTGCTGTCTGGAAAAAATATCTTGTCCGCAAGAACGACTTAGTACCAGGATCCGTAGTTTATTCGTATTCAGAAGGTCACAGTAATCTTAAATCCAGAACTACCTTTGGTGCGGTATGGATTTGGGCAGTGCTGTAGGTCTGTAATATATGAAACAAATCTCAAACAGCATGATCTTAACGGCTTAAGATACACTTCCTGCTTTCGATTAAGAAATGGTTAACGAAAGAGGAACGTTACATCTTGACGAACGAACCCGTGTTCACCCCGAGATTATGACAGCTGATCGAACTGACATTGTATCGACAAGCATATTGCGAGTTAGATTAAATTAGGTTAGGTTAGCGCAGGTTAGGTTACGCTAGGTTAGGTTAAATTAGATTTAGTTTTTTAGATGGGCAATGTTATGGTCTTGTCGATGCTATGGTCTATTGGTCTATGGTCTCCAAAGGGTAGAGTCCCGTTCACTTACTGAAATTTTTACCTTTGGACATGCTTTAATAACGGATTTTAAGAACTTTGATTTGAAAACCGAAGAAAAACTTAAATACTCAATTACCGTTCAATCTCGCAGCCTTATTGGACAGTCGAATGAACCGCAAATACTTCTGACGAAGTGGTCTTCCAGCTGCGTCGCGCCAGGCCCTCCAGACATAACGGAGTTCATCAGGGTTTCGGGATTCCGCCATTATCCGAATCAAGTCTTCGGGAATATAAAATAGAATTGAAATAAAATGGGCAAAATCTCATACAACGTAAAAATTGGTTTGGTCACTTCAGTGGGAGTTAGTCGATTATTTTGTATTAATTGATTGACTTCTGGAAACTGGTCCCTGAATATACAAAAAAAAATTCTTTAACTTAAAAACTTTGTTTGGATTTTAGATTAACAAAGTACGGTATTAAAATGATGATACCTCGTTTTGTTGAAATTGAGCGAAATAAATGACGTTGCTTCAAAATAAATTTCGTTTAGATTAAACAAACAAAATTATATTCACGTGGAATTGGGAAGGACTACACGTGACAATTCTGAAAAGAAAGCCTAAACCAAATTTATTTTGAAGTAACATCATTTATTTAATGAAAATGAAGACCAAGGAAGCAACTGACAGCATGATTTTTAATATAAGTCCGACGTTTCGAGGGATACAACCCTTATCTTCAGGGTAAATTCTAAAATTAGAAAAAGTACAAGATAAATTAAATTTTAAAACAATTACAAAATAAAAAAATTAAAAATTACGGAATAAATCTTACATTAAAATATTCAAAGAAAGAGGAAAATTATGATTTAAAGACGGCTTAAGTTTAAGAACATAAATAGATTCCAATAATCTAAGATCACTAATGTTATTACTTACATTTAAAATCTTAAAGTTATCTGGTGAAAAAGCGTAATATGTATTATGATACATACAAACTATTTCGTACCAATGGCGTAGCCAGGACTTCTAAGTTGGGGGCCAGACAACTGGGTATATCGACAAAATGGGAGAGCATTTTATCATTTTATTGATGTGTAAGATTTATTGAACAAGCATTTAAATACATAATAATAAGCGTTGCGGAGGGCCAGAAACTGTCATAGTGCTGAGTCCAGACGAATGTGACCCATTGCGCTATTAAGTACACAATATGGTACCAAGCGTGTGTGTAATGTATAATAATTTTTGTTTTGCTCGTCATGCGTCTATAAATTCAATTGTTCACACTGCAAGAGCGAGTCCTGCATTGGAAGTACCATTCGGTTACTTTAGTTCCGCATTAAACATCATTTGGGTAGGTGGGTCTGGACTCGGCACTATGACAGTTTCTGGCCCTCCTCAACGCTTATTATTATGTATTTAAATGCTTGCTCAATAAATCTTGCACATCAATAAAATGATAAAATGCTCTCCTATTTTGTCGATACACCCAGTTGTCTGGCCCCCAACTTAGAAGTCCTGGCTACGCCATTGGTACGAAATAATTTGTATGTATCATAATACATATTACACTTTTTCACCAGATAACTTTAAGATTTTAAATGTAAGTAATAACATTAGTGATCTTAGATTATTGGAATCTATTTATGTTTTTAAACTTAAGCCGTCTTTAAATCATAATTTTCCTCTTTCTTTGAATATTTTAATGTAAGATTTATTCCGTAATTTTTTATTTTTTTATTTTGTAATTGTTTTAAAATTTAATTTATCTTGTACTTTTTCTAATTTTAGAATTTACCCTGAAGATGAGGGTTGTATCCCTCGAAACGTCGGATTTACTTCCTTGGTCTTCATTTCATTATATGTTTGAGGTTTTCTAGAAACAAACCTATCAATTCTATATACGAGTGTATATATATATATATATATATATAATATATATATATATATATATATATATATTATATATATATATATATATAATCTGTAAATTAACAGAAAAGCGTGTGTGCAGATTAGAAATAGATATGTGATAGTCTTATATTAATTAAAATTTGTCAGCTATTGACTAACTTCAAAAATTGAATTGTCGGGAATTACCTGGTTCGAGTTTAAGAGTCGGGGTACACAATCGATCTTTCTTTTCATCATAGTCATCAAATTCGTCGTTGGTAAACAGAACCTCGTCATAATTTTCCTCACGTAACCCGAAGTCTTCAAAGTCTGTTTCCCTCCTCACGAAATTCGTTCTTGGTCGTGTCTTGAACGAAGGATCGTCTTCAAAGTTCGGATTATAAGGACAGATTTTGGCTTCCGAGAACACTCTCTTCATCTCTTGGAGAAGCTGAGCGTACTGGAACGAGATTTGAGGGGAATTCCTCATTAATTTATTGGTGAATAAGTACGCGATGTAGAATTGTATGAAACAGTGGCGTAGCCAAAAGGGTGCCGGAGGAGGTCATAGTCTCTCCTCTCCCGTAATTTGGTAAAGTCTGATTAATGGTCTGTCGGTACACTGCAACGCTGCTACTTTTGTCATTGATACGGTTATTAACTTTTCACAGCAGAATGTGAAAAAATAAATTTTGATCGTGTGACGTAACCTGCAATGAATATAACTCCCAGCTGTACCACAGAGAGGAGGTAGAATTGTGATTATTATTCAGGGTGAGTAGTATAGCCGCAAAAGGTTAGAGTGCAAGAATGTTGCAAGAGATAATGATAAATGTTGCAAAGGGGGTGGGGGTATGCAATGAAGGGGGAGGGGGTATGCATTGAAGGGGGTGTGGGAATGCTGCAGGTGCAACTAGGGGTCATGAAACTTGAAGGCGGCGTTATCCCCCAAGAGAAAGACAGGAGAAGGAGAGAAAGCAGGAGCCAAGTGCACACTAAGACTTCAGCCGAGTGGTCGTTGTCTTATAGACCCCTAATCAGCCAGTTAGCTTAGAAGGAGCCAAGGGGGAGAGGGGAGGTTGAGGGGAAGGGGTCTTCGGGGGGAGAAGGAAGGATGACCTCCCCCCAAAGGGGTTGCCTTAACCTAAGAGAGAAAGAGAAAGGAGAGAAGGAGGAGGGCTTTGGGGGACAAGGTGGGATATCCTAACCCCCCAAAGAGAAACTAAGCTAAGTCTTAACCTAAGAAGGAAGGAAGGAGAGATCTTTATTCAGCCGCATTCATCATCAAACTGCTCTGAAGCGAGACGGGTCTTATATAGAGGAGAGTTGAGTTGTCAGATACCATTTTTTATTTTAATTGCACAGGTATACATTATTAGGGTGAGGTGCTAAACACCACCATTTATTTTAATTCGTTACCAAAGCAAACGTACTTTCTCTTTTAAGAGAGTTAAACGAAAACCGATATTAACAATAAAAAATTCAAACTGTTTATTAATTATTGTAAATAAATAGAATTTGCCTTCTACTGCACCAAAAATAATATAATACGGAACGTACAATCGTCAAAATAATAGTTCAGGTGAAATATACACACACACACACACACACACACACAACACAATTGTATTTGACCTACTTTCTCAAACTGTGCCTATTTTTTTTGGCTATCCTTTCTACTGCACAAAATGAGAAAAATAAAAAAGAATTCATTCCGTTAACATATTCTCTAAGAATAATATTCAATTTTCCTTCACTAAAACCTTAGAATGTACACTGTCTATTTAATTTTGTCATTCCTTATATATATATATATATATATATATATATATATATATATATATATAAACGGATTTTCTCCTTAAAGTGAATTAATTATTAAAACAATATTAACATTAAAAAATTCACTAAACAATTGGCTTAGCAAAAGAAATCGTCCTATTAACATATTCTCAAATCTATATACAAACACACACACACACACACACACACACACACACAAACAAAATTATATTAAATAATTATTCTCTTACAAATACGTTTATTTTAACATTGTGTTCAGACGACAGCGAGAGGAGGCAGATAATGAAAAGCTCCCGCGAAAGGTACAGCCCGAGGCTTTTTTAAAACCACAAACTGGCGAGAAGGAATTTGGGTTGAACTTTCTCTTTCTCAAAGACTCGCATCCCCCTCTTCTCGCTCTCCATGCGTTTGTCTTCCTTTTATATATATAAAAAAAATGTTTTATATTTTATCAACTCCGTTATTTTTATTTACACGTAATTTGTATGGTGTCATATTCATAGATAACATCTCTGTTATTGAATTGGAAAGATATATATTATTATTATTATTATTATTATATTATTATTATTATACATTTTTCAAAATTAACACACACACACCACACACACACACACACACACACACACACACACACACACAGAAAGTTTTGTTTATTCTTTTCTTTTTTAAAAATATAAATAAAAGAATGGAAGTATTTACTCACACACACAATATTATATATAGGGTGGTACAAATTACAATAGTAATAATGATAGCTAACTCCTTTTCGCCGAATTGCAATGGTCAAGCTTTTCACTCCGCCTTAGACCCACAGTTTAACGTGGAAACCGAACTAAACTGCAGCACGGGCGGGCAGAAATTGCACGGGATGTATTACCTTATTGTGGTAGTTCTTGTCCTTGTATGTAATGAAAAAAGAACAGCTTCAGAGTTCATTTACACCATGCGCACACTTATCTCGTGTACAGTTAGTGGGAAATAAAACGTACCAATGAAACTCTAGACTCATTTAAATACAGAATTCATTCACACCAGGCGTACACTTATCTCGTATATATATATTATATATTATATATATATATATATATAATATATATATACACACAGAGTTTTGTTTATTCTTTTCTTTTTTAAAAAAATAAATAAAGGAATGGATATATTTATAATTTCTTCATTATAAAATCCTCTCGATTACATTAGTGATTATTGATCGGGAATAGTGTGGCTGAAAAATGTGATATGCACAAAGACAATGTAGATTTTTCTATGTAGTAATAATAATAATAACTAACTCCTCGCCGAATTGTTCATTCTAACAATGGTTAAGCTTTTCACTCTGCCTTAGACCTACAGTTTAACGTGGAATCCGAACTAAGCTCCAGCACTGGTGGGTGGTTATTTATTCACACATCTATGCGAGAAGTAAAAATCCACAAGTCAGGAATCTTGGGAAAGCTGTGTTTAGTATGGTTGCAAAATAATTTGCACCCGAAAATTGAGACTCAATTTAGTATGGACGCAAAATAATAAAATATTGTTGTGAACAATATTGCATAAAGGGGTGGGTGTGAAAAACCAAGTATTGTCGCAAATATTGTCGTGGTAGAGACTGTAAGAGGTAATACAAGCACTAAATCTACGGAATTTAGTATGGATGCAAAACATAGTAATGCACAAAAATCTTCTAGATTTGATATTTATGTCATAGGATATTACTGTGCTGTCAATGTCAGAGTAATGAAGAAAAAAGACACTCAATTAGTAGGGTTGCAAAAAATAATAATGCACATTCTGGAAATCTTTTATAGAGATGGTTGTTGCGAGGGATACTGCATAAAGGAGTGGGGGGGGGAGAAAGTCAAGTATGGATGCAAATATTGTCGTGGTAGAGACTGAAAGGGGTAATACGAGCATTAAATCTATGGAGAGAATATAAAGACACAGTTAGTCGTCCAAAGCATGGAGCCGTTATATCGGTGTTACGATTGGTACACAAACTTATCATAGCCCCACCCAGTTACACGGACAACCAATCATTACGACCAGCCTCTCAGTCTTTTGGGGCGGAGCTTGGAGAGCGTGCATATAAAAGGAAATATTTTTCAGCTGGGAGTAACAGTAGTTATATTTCTGAATAAACATTCCCTCTGAACTTTACACTTTTCAGGATTTGTATCAAGATGGTGACACTGCAGCATTGACTGCAATTAATCTTTTTAACGCGATTGACCGTGATGGATTATTTCCAACGCAAACCGTTGATGATACTTGCAATGACGCTCCTTACGATCCGACGCAAGGGACTGTCGTAGAAATGTAAGTGTCTATAATATTATTTTTGGTCAATTACACTGGTACGCATATGAAATTGTTTTGTCTGCTGTGAGGGTTTTTTCAACTCATATTATATAATTCGACCATGTTGAATTCGAAAATGACATTGGTTTTCCTCAATCAGGTCAGGTTTTTTCTCTATTGGCCATTTATTATAAGTCCAATTTTATCCCCAAATTTATTGATTTTTTTAGCTTAAACACTGTAGATACGAGTAATATTATAAGAACACTCGTGAAAAATGAAAACATTGTGTGAATAAATACTTTTATTCATACAATGAATAAGGGAAAAAGTTTATTGAGGAAGGAATGAAGTTTTTTTGGCTTTCCGTCTGTGTTTTTCTTCGGGCACGTCTCGCTTCAAACACCAGCAATAGTCCGCCAGCATATTGATATCCCAGTTTCCCTGGTACCTCTCTTCCATTATTTTGATATCTTGGTGAAATCGTTCACCCTGTTCCTCACTATAATCCCCGCAATTTTCAGGAAAATAGTCCAAGTGGGACCACAAAAAGTGCATTTTTATGGACATGCGCGACCCATGAGCTTTGAAAGCTTCCATCAAGTTTTCGACAACGGACTCGTATTCTGGACTTCTACGCTTGCCAAGAAAATCAGTGACAACTGATTTGAATGCCTGCCAGGCATTCTTCTCAGTTGGAGTCATTGCGTTTTCGAACTGAGTATCCTTGATCAAAGTTCGAATTTGAGGACCATCAAAAACCCCAGCATTTAGTTAGCATCAGATATATGAGTAAATTTACTTTCGAGATATCGGAATGCTGAACCCTCCTTATTCATTGATTTGATGAAATTTTCATCAAGCCCAGCTTAATATGAAGTGGTGGGAGCAAAATTTTTGTTGGTGGTACAAGGGGCACTGAAACGACATTATGCGACCCAGGTTCAAAATTCTCTCTGGATGCCCATTCACGCTGTGCATAGTGCTTCTCATCCGCTCGGCTATCCCATTTGCAGAGGAAACATGGGTATTTCGTGTATCCCCTTGCATTCCCAATACAAATGCCACAATCTGAAAAAAAATGAAAATATTTAAAGAATTTAGAGAATTTGTTCTATCAGATAAAAAAATCTATGCATTGGACTGTATCACTTCTGTGGGGAAGTTAAGTGTTCTTATACGCTCTCAAATAACCTTTGGAAAAACAACATAGTCAATAGCAATAGTTTACTTATGATATTAGTATTACCTTCAAATCTCCACAGATCCTCCAGTTATGTTGGTCGTATACGAGAGCATCCAGTAAAATTTTCATGTTATCGTAGCTCTCAGTAAGTTGTACGGAATGTGCTACAGGGACTGATGCAACCCTATTCCCAATGTTGAGAAGTACTGCTTTCAAACTTCGTTTAGACGAGTCTATAAATAGCCTTCATTCTGATGCGTTATATGGCAGGCCCAAGGATTCGATTAGCCCCTCAACATTGCAGCAGTACACTAAGGAAGAGGTATTTTCGTGCACTGCAAAAAACTTGCGGAATTCTTCCTCTCGTTTCCTATACCAGGAGAATGTTGTTCCCGGAGTCAGCAAGTTGTCCTCTCGAAGTCGTGAGCCCAAGATCTCGGCAGCTAATTTGGAAAGTCCTAAATCCCTGGTAAGATCATTAAGTTTGGCCTGGTTGAGAGGCCTCGGCTCATTTGAAGCGGTATTTTGAGGTATATACGACTGGGACTGGTCATTGGCATTGGTCATTGATTCATCATCAGAATCATTGAAGTCCAGGGTTTGAGGTGGGTCGGGTATTGGAATTCCAGGACCATGGGGTACAGGTCTCATAGCAGAAGGAATGTCAGGGTATACAACAATGTGTTTATTCTTCTTGTTAACTCCTGAAAATAGAAATACAGAAACATGGATATAAAACTTGCATATGAAATAGAAGAAGCATTCAGACAGTGGCGGCTCGTGAGGGAAGGCTGCGGTCTGTGAGATATGAAATAGGTCGATGGAGTCTGTATATTTTCTTTCTTTTTCATTCATATTGTCCCTTCGGGGACAATATGAATGAAAAAGAAAGAAAATATACAATCATTGTATATGTAAATGTAACTTGTATAACAATATGTATGTGTAAATGTATTTTCTATAACAATATGTATATGTAAATGTATGATTACCATTATGGTGAATATTACACTGGGGAACAAATTTCAACTTTTTGTCTATTGAATTAGATTTGACAGTTAGTTCTAGGTAATTTGGGTGCGCTGAGCACGAATCTTTACTCGGTTTTGCTCTATCAGGTCCTGATTTTGCTCAACACCCCTCCTCTTTCGTCGTATTCATAAAAAGGTTTTTTCTCAATACTCTCTAAGTTTTTGCAGTTACACATTATGCAACTAGGTTTTTATCTAGGTATTTGTACCTATTGTTATGGTATTGTTGTATTATGTATATTTTTATATGTAACACCCTAAAAATATTTTAATTTTGTCAATTTTTAACCCATTTTAATATTAGTAAATTAAGCTAAAAATATCATAGAATTCTAAAATTTTCTCGAGCGTTCCTGTTCTCTGTAGAGTATTCTAGAGGGACAACTAAAATATATAAAAGCGACTCGTTTCCAGAGTTAATCAGTCAATTCAATCAGTCAGTCAGTCAGTCAGTTGAGTTAGTTAATTAAGTTTGGGCATTAACAATTTTGAATTGGCATATGATTTAGTGAGTAATTTTGTCATCGTGATTTAATATAGTTGATTTAATTAGACGTAATTTATATTGTACCTACTCATCCGTGTTTCTAGTTTAATTTCATAGATTGTAAGTACCTATTTCATAATAAGTACCTATTTAAACTAATTTTTGTGTTTATATTTCAGATTTTCTTAAATTTATATGAATTAAGGGCTTTAAATACCTTTACAAATTGGCAGAACAATCAAGCAATATGTCATCAAGCACTAGAAAGTTCAAATGCAAAAACAACCCTGATTCCTTCTGTTATATATGTGGAAATTTACACTTCCACATCAACGAGCAAATATAACTGACTTCGTAAAAAGAGCTTACTTAGCTTATTTTGGCATAAAACTGGGGGACCAAGATAAATCGTGGGCTCCACATAAAGCCTGCACTATATGCATTGAAAGACTGCGACATTGGACGAAGGGTTCGGATTCAAAAATACCTTTTGGAGTTCCGATGGTAAGTTATGATTTCATAAAACTACGTAATTTAATCACTAGTATACTGTAACTTACCTAAATGTAATTGTAACTTAGGTACATAAACAAAAATTTACAGAAAATGTTTATAAGAATCTCAAATATTGCATAAGGTTGAAACACATAGAAATGTTAAATGTTTGGGTGATAACTTTTGATAAAATTCATAAAAACAAGTCTCTCGTCGCTTTTGTTAACGCTTTACAATTTTTTTTCCATATCAGGTGTGGCGAGAGCCTACTAACCACGAGACCGATTGCTACCTTTGCTTTGTCAAGACTTCGGGCTTCACTAAGAAAAATAAACATTGTATCGAGTACCCAAATTTCGACACCGCGATACGACCTGTGCTACATTCAAATGAGATCCCCATTCCAAAATTTAAGGGTCTGCCAACTCAAGAATTAGTTGAAGATGTTCCTGAAAATATTGTTATGCACTTTGAGGAGTCAGACACCGATTTTGACCCCAGCGTATTTGAAAGTCAAACGATCCGCAAAAGTTTAACCAGGCCGAGTTGAATGATCTTGTAAGGGATCTAAATTTTCCAAAAAAGGCTGCGGAAATTTTAGCTTCAAGACTTAAAGAGAAAAACTTGCTTACTTCAAACACATACATTTCATTTTACAGAAAAAGAGAAGAACTACTTGTTAAATATTTTAGAACAGAGGATAGTTTAGTATATTGCTGCGACATAGTTGGTTTGTTAAAGAAGATGGGGGTTGAGTCTTACGATGCAAATGATTGGCGCTTGTTTTTAGAGAGTTCGAAAAGAAGTCTTAAGTGTGTGTTGTTGCATAATGGCAATCTATACGGCTCGATACCGATTGGGCACTCAACAAAATTAAAAGAAAAGTATGAACATATAGAAAAGGTTCTAAATCTTATCAAATATAGGGAGCACGAGTGGATCATATGTGTTGACTTAAAAATGGTTAATTTCTGCTAGGACAACAAGGAGGGTATACTAAATATCCCTGCTTCCTTTGCTTATGGGACAGCAGAGCCAAGGAAGAACATTATTTCAAACAAATCTGGCCAGCACGAACATCACTTACTGTCGGAGAAAAAAACGTAATTAATCCACCTTTAGTGAGCAGAGATAAAATCATATTTCCTCCTCTGCATATAAAACTAGGCCTCATTAAACAATATGTAAAGCTTTAGATACGAACGGCGAGTGTTTCAAATACATAACTTCAAAATTTCAAGTTTAAGTTATGAAAAAATCAAGGCGGGAATTTTCGACGGTCCACAAATAAGAACAATGATTAAAGACAGCAATTTTCCTAATGTCATGAATGAACGCGAAAAAAATGGCTGGTTCTCATTCGTGGACTTGATAGAAAACTTTTTAGGCAATTATAGGGCAGATAACTACGAAGAAATCGTAAAAAAACTTTTAAGGGACTACAAAGAGTTAGGTTGCAATATGAGCATAAAAATGCATTTTTGAATAGCCATCTTGACCAATTTCCAAGTAATTTAGGTGATGTAAGTGACGAACAAGGGGAGAGATTCCACCAAGATATAAAATTATGGAGGAACGGTACCAAGGCCGCTGGGATTCCCACATGATGGCTGATTACTGCTGGTGCTTGAAAAGAGACCTGCCATCAACAAGCAAATACGCTAGAAAGTCTTACAAAAGAAAATTTTTGCCACAGTGAAAGCTTCATATCTGTTTGTTTTTTATTTTAAGTCATTTCTATCGTTATAATGTAATTTTACTGTAGTTTGAACTGCTTGTATTCATGAACTTGAAAAAAAAATTTAACACATGACTTAATTTTTTAGTCCTAATTTGAAAAATCTGGAAAATGGCGCACAGGCTGTCGACAAGAATCAGGACCTGATAGAGCCAAACCGAGTTGAAATTCGTATTCAGCGCACCCAAATTACCTAGAATCAAGTGTCAGATATCATTCAATAAAATACGTGTTGCCCAGTGTTATGCTATATATGGTGAATATTACATTATGGTGAATATTATGTCAAGTTTCATACGAGGATTTCAAAATATTTAAGAAAAATAAATTTATAAGCCCACCTTGGAGGTTTGTCATGCAGAAATAGCAATCTGTCACGTGATCCTTTCCTTCTCTCCAAATCATGGGAATTCCAAAAGGCAAAGATTTCGCTCTGCCTTTGCTCCATCTTCTCAAATTTTCAATGCATGTCTTACAGCACGTATGAGGGGCGAAATTTTTGTCCTGGTCCCCTAGCTTAATTCCAAAGTATGCTCTATACATTGTCTTCACAAATTTAGTGATTTGGGACTGGTTATTTGGCATGGTAACCGTCCCACATATGTAGCAGAATCTATTGGGATCATTTTTACACGCTCTATTCATTATGAAATATTTTATCTATATGCCTGAAAAGTAAAAAAAGATATTATAAAAGTGAAACAAGTGATGATAGATGTTACTGTTCCAATTCCGCTTTGACAAAATCACGAAAAATTCTATTTTACTTATGAGGCCATAGCCGGATAACCTGAGCTGATTGAGAAAAACGGATTGCAGATTCGAAATCAACAGGAAAAACTATAAGAATCACTTACAAAACCCTTGACAGCAAAATTGATGCATACCAGTGTTAATCACAAACTGTTAGAAAGAAAATTATTTCATATATATATATATACAGGGTGGGCGGAAAGTAGCTCCCTATTTTGGATTGGTAAAGAAATACGTATATTATCCATTTATTTCAGAAGAAATAATATGAAAAGGTAGGCATACATGGTAGGTTTTCTCTAAAATTCAATGTGGGCTCCAACTCTTTCCACCAGCTTCTGGAGCCGCCCAGGAATGGCGTCCACTGACTTTAGCAGGAACTCCGGCGGGATGGAGGACATGACTTCCCGAATTCGGTCCTCCAGTTCTTCCAATGTCCTCGGTTTGGTGCGGTAGACTTCTTCCTTTACCCACCCCAAAAGAAAGAAGTCGCACGGTTACCGCTGAAAAATGGCAGAATCGGTTCAGTGCAACGGTGTGGTGTGGTATGACCTCAGATCAGGTTGTGGGCCTGTTCCTTCTGCGCAACACCATGAATGCTGAGCGGTACCTTGCTATGTTGCGAAACGAGGTCTGGCCGGTTGTCAGCACATGGAAAACATCGACGATCTGATATTTATGCAAGATGGCGCCCCTCCGGACTTCGCTCTTGTTGTCCGTGAGTGGCTGGATGCCCACTTCCCTGGGCGTTGGATGGGTCGTCGTGGTCCACATCAATGGCCAGCCAGGAGCCCCGACTTGACACCGTGCGACTTCTTTCTTTGGGGGTGGGTAAAGGAAGAAGTCTACCGCACCAAACCGAGGACATTGGAAGAACTGGAGGACCGAATTCGGGAAGTCATGTCCTCCATCCCGCCGGAGTTCCTGCTAAAGTCAGTGGACGCCATTCCTGGGCGGCTCCAGAAGCTGGTGGAAAGAGTTGGAGCCCACATTGAATTTCAGAGAAAATCTACCATGTATGCCTACCTTTTCATATTATTTCTTCTGAAATAAATGGATAATATACGTATTTTTTTACCAATCCAAAATAGGGAGCTACTTTCCGCCCACCCTGTATATATATATATATATATATATATATTATATGGAGGGTTGTAGCATCTCGTCAAATACTTCATTTAGATACTCGCCATTAAGCTAAAATCGCAATTTTTATAGCAATCTTTTGCATGTTTTTTTATAAATGTTATTCGGAATTACCTTTTAAATGAACTTCTCTGAGTGGTTCAAAGATATCTTCACATAATGGGGTCTGATCTTACAATATGTATACTCTGTGTATGTTTTTATTAAAAAAAAATTCAGTATGAACATTATTCTTTCTCCTTTAAGGTCCGATGAGGATTTGACACGTGTTATACAATCTTTTGAAGAACCTCGTGTCATGGACCTGAATGCGGAGGATTTACCGGGCAGTCAGCCCAATGAATGTCACATCGTAATAATGTTTTTTTTTTTGCATGATCTTTTTTGGGGGGAAGAAGACAATGTATTTTCATCAATTTATTAAATGAAAGAAATCAGTACAATAACCATCTTAAACTACAGAATATACAAACTAACGTTACAAATATATATACACACACACGAACAAAACATTATACTATACAACGAGTACGCACAATTGGAAAACGGCTTTTTATCTGCCTGCATACCATTTCATCGTTTCGTTGTGTGACACGGGTCGAATAAATTTTAAAAATTTATAGTCTTTACCACGTGACATATGCATGAGAAATGAAATATAGTACATTCCGCACGTATTACTAAAATATCCTTGTAATCGGAATGGGTTCCATACAACTTCGGGAATGTGTAACTGATCGAGAAATTTTACTATAACAGGGTCACTCCAGGGTCGAGTACCGAGTGAATCAAAATAGTACATACGGTCCCTATTTTTAAAATAGATTGCGAACCAATGAATCCCTTCATTACCGATGATATCTGTGTTCACAATAAGGCTACCGCAATCTCACGTAGTTGGCAAATTCAATGTTTCATTCTTCGCAAATACACCGATAAATTTGGAACATCTGACTCGTTCACTATTCATTACTCTCTGAAGTTATTAGCATCCATTTTAAAAGTCAGTGATAACGCTCCTAAATCTGTCTACTTCTATTAGAGCTTGTGACTCAAGGTATACTAGCACACTAATAGGTGCGTCTATAGGCTTGATGAATTCCAACCTCACTGAGATGTTTCCGCTCTGTTGTGGGCTTAAATATGTATTTACGCTAGCAGATAACTCAGGTGTAATGTCAAACGGATAAAGGTTAAATTGATCAATGAATTCTTTCTGCGTTACCCCAATACCGAGCTCATCACAATCACCTGCAATATGGGCCAGATTACTATAGGCTCTCGCGCAAAGAGGTAACACAGCGTCTGATGAATAGTCCGTATTCAATGTTCCTCCCAACGCAATGCCATTAACGTATAGCGTTATATTTTTAAGTCCGAAATTCTCGAGTTTAAAGGCACTCTTTTTATATTTTCCATTCACCGAAACTATATACGGTGCCCTGCAGGCACCGTACATAGTTTGATTTATACTCTGTTAATAGGGTATTTCATTGTGGCGTTTAGAAAATTTTTCTCAATTTCTAGTTGTTTTGGTGAACTTAATTTCACTCGCCGTACGCGGAGGTATGGCTCCATAATGTGAACCACAACGGGTTTTGCTCCCTCTTCTTGATCAGCATCCAGATTTAAGCAGATCTCAGGACTCGTACATGTGAGCTTTATTTTCATATCCACCCGTTCACAAGCAACTTATCCTGGAAAGTGAAAACTGTGTGCAGACGTCCAAAACCCCCGTATATCTTCTTTTTAGAATTTTTAAATTTGTCCTTTATACTACTTTCGTCTTTAGTTTGATAACATCCTCGGCACTTAAAAAGGTAGCCTTCGCTTCCTTGGAAAAGTTGAAGACATTTTCCATATAAGCTAAGGTGATAGTACCCCGTGCCTGCCGATATGTGGCCTGATTTAAATATACGTCACACTGGTTGAATATGGAGTGCAGAAAGTTTGTTTCAGGGTATACAGCATATTTGTCATCGCAGTCCCTTCCATCGGAATGGGCTATACGTAGCTTAGCGTACATGTGTACACAGCTTGGATCAAAAAAGTAAGGGTCTGAGCTGGGTATCACGAATTCTATAGGAGTACTAGGGGAAATAATTGTTTAAAGGGTTAATTGTAATAAAGTCACTGTGTTCAATAGAAACTTAAGTTGGGGGCATCTGAAAGAGGGATAGCTCCGATTTACAGCATTGTGAACTACATGGGTGGATGAAGCGTGCCATGACGAGTTAGAAATAGTGCCTCCTCTCTCGACAAGTAGTAAACAAACTATGATTCATGAGTTCAATGTCCTTAGCTTATATCAGTCAAAAAAGTGGTCAACCATAGGTTTCATTCGCTTATAGCACTTCTTTTTTGATATCCTTTTACGTTTAATGCCACGTGATCCCTTCTTTCGGACAGCCTTCTTTTTCTTCCCGCCACCACGCATTTTTCTCTTTGCATCTTTGATGATTTCGTCCCGTGTACGTTTTAAATGTTTTTTAGAGCTTCTTTAGGTTTTGTCCCAGCCAATATCTCTTCTGCAGTGTTAAGGCCTGATTGTAGCGCTTTCCTTCCGAGGTATCTGGCGCCCTTCTTCAGCAAAGGAACAGCCGTACGTAGTATGGATGAAAAAATGGACCCAAGTCCACTACCGCGCTGGTATCTCACCCCTCGATAGAAGGTGAACGGCTTTCTATCCATTATAACTCAGTGCGCCGAAAGTGTAGCTTCACTGTTAAGCTCTCGTTACCGAATGGGAAGTTTTCACCCTCAATCGTTCTTATATATATTGAGATATTGGTTATTAGATTAGTTGCGACATTCACATAATGGGGTCTGTCATATATAATACTCAAACTCCTTCCTCTATGGTTGGGGATGTGAGCAACGCGCAGAAGGCGTGCCTGGGTATCCCCAACAAACTGGTGCTCCACTATTTTGCTGTAAATATAGCACATGTCTGGGTGCTGAGAGCTTTCAGCCAATTTCTCCATCTTCAATTGATACATTAATCTGGACAAGTTATTCTGTGCCTCGTGAAATGTGTCTCTTTGGAAGGCTGCGCTATATCGTTCATTGGTTATAATTTTGAACACTCTTCGGTCTTTAATACGTCTGTTAGTCTTTGATTTTAGGATTAGTGTATGTGCAGGTTTCCTTTGTTTATGATTTTGTATACTAAATCATTCGTAAGGTTTGAGTTTTTTAAACTTACGTTTAAGTCTCTCACAACATCCTCGGCCGAACCATAACGGCCCGGCCCTAGTGTTACTTCTGTACGGTAATACTGTGCAGCCATAGTCCGGGCGATACGTATAGTTTCATCCATAGCTACCCCGGCTTTTTCACAATCGTCAGTGTCTCTAAGAATCGTAAAAACGGATTCTTTATATTCAATATTTAAAAAGATGGTGTCCAGCTGAATTTCGTATATCCCCACCTCATACAAATCACGACCCAATTCAATGGGTCCGTGGAGTTCTGTTACAAAGTTGGCTAGTGTGTTGTTAGGGTGTACAGACAGGGACGAGGAGGACGGGAGTGTGACGTAGAAATGGTTAGGAGCCATGTTGCATACTATTTAAGCTTCATTATTGCATCAGCTTTTGTATAGGTGTTGAAGCTTTCTAGGTATCCTAGCCACTCCACCAGGTACATTTTTCTCTTTCCTGAACCTTTGTTTTCTAAAATTTTCTCAATTTTAAACACATTTTTTCCTAAATTAAATACCACTTTCTGCAACTCCTCGCGGTAAAAGCCTCCTGAGATTTCTTCCCCATTCAAATCTTCAACGTAATACATCATTATCTCACCTTTAGGTCTCATAGCTCTAACTTTAAAAATCTCACGTGTCCATCCTTGCTCAAAACCCTTTGCGAATTTATTTCCTGAACGCGACAGCCTTAGATAATCATTGATTTTGAAACGCGCAGAGTGTGGTGGTGTTGGTGATCCATCTCTTCTCGGGAGCGTACCTCTTTCTAAAACTTCGTTAGGTGTTGTCCCAAACGTGCGATGGCGTGAGCGGTTATAGGATGAGGCCAATGATTCCAGAATGTCTAGAAATCTGCATGTGTTTTATGTGTAAAATATCAGTGCATACGTTCCTTTATGGTACGTTGAACTCTTTCAGCTAAAGAGGCCTTATGTATAGAAATGCTAGTGTAATAGGTGATATTAAACTCTGTCAACATGTTCTGAAAAGCACGGCCTATAAATTCCTTACCCATATCCGTACAAAAATAGCCAAGAACCCTGTTTTCTTTTAACATTAGCGTTTTGGTAGCTTTAGCAACTGTTTCAGGTGATTTATTTTTCAGAGGAACTAGCCACAGATATCTAGAGAATACATCTATTATGAATAGAATGTAACGTAACCATCGTTATACACAGAATATCTTTGCATGTCTGTTAAATCTGCTTGCCAAATAGATTCAATCGAGGCAGCCGTTGTCTTGGCTGTTTTAAACCTTTTTCTCACCGCCTTATGAAGCGTATAAGCGTCCTGCTCCCGCAAAAATCTCTCAACATCTTTTTTTCCTACTCCGTAAACACTTCTGTACAGTCTATCTGCGCCGCCGTAGGAGGCTGGGTTAGAAATGTCATAATAGCGTTTACTTAATACGTTAGCCATTTGCGTATTTTAGAGGCACGTGGGTAGGTTGACCGTTGTTTAACCTCTTCTTTCTCCTCTTCAAAGGTGTTACCGCCGGGGGTGATGGCGTCTTCAATTGTGTCTCGTGCGTCGCATGTTCCAAGTCTTTTAACCTGTTCAGATTTCCTATCATTGGTTTGGGGACATTTATTTGTTGTAGTCTTGCTTTAATATGCTTCCATCCTGATGGTGAGGGCCTATCCCACTTTCTCACCAGATCATGGACAATGTCTACGATATTCGATTCCTGTACCTTTGATCCTTCCACAATGATCTCGCCTGTATCGGTCCATTGTATGGCTGGGTCCTCGTTCAATAGATTATAAACACTTAAACCTTTATTCCTCAATGTATGTGGGAGGGTGCTTTTTAATACATGCTCGATGTGTTGTGTGGCCGACCCCCTTGATCTTTGGTTGGTCAGCTGTATCGTCGGGTACAGGTCCTATGTCACCATGTCCATCGTTCCCGGTGCTGTGCCTAATAACCACAGGAATCTCTGTCGGGTTCTTATAATTTTCGTACTCGTGAAGAAATTTCTGCAGAGCTTCTTGGTATAAGATTCTTTTCTCATCAGGTGTTTTTTCACTGTATAATAGGGCTAGCAATTCGCTTTCCATTTTTTTAAGTCTGCTTTTACGGGGATCTAGATCCGTGTCTGGATTCCTTTGCAGTGAAGCGTACACATCGTGTGGAATCACTACCGCTTTCTTCATTATATTAATCTAGTCAGTAAAGGACCCAAAACTGAAAATAAGATGGGGAGAAATGACCCTCCTCTTTGTACAATAATTCGTTTTTTCTTCCCTTCAGTTTGACTTTTACGAGTGAGTGCGCGTATTATGTTCTTGTAACGGCGTATGCGAGCCTTCTGAGGTGGTTTCATTGATACATTGCAATGTATAACGTTAAGACAGACTTCACAGATGCATTTTAAAAAGTCGGAGTCGATATTTTTAATAAACATCTGCTGCATTGCCCGGGGCAGTCGATGATAGATTTTTATTAATTCATGGTATTTCTTTAGCCTCTTTGTCATTCTGGAATATACACCGTTTTTTGCTCATTTGGAAATATATTCGTTCTTAGAAGCACCCTAAACGTGTTTCGCGGATGAAGGTCGCAAAGCAAATATCCGTAACGTGTGCTTGTAGCTTCTTTATAAACTTCCGAAAACTCGTTACGCTGATTCGGGAACATTTGATTGGCTAATACCCCAATTTGTTATTCATCTCTACGTTGCGCGAATAAGACTAGATATTGTGTATTTAACGACACGTCACGCATGTACCTATTTTTGAAAAATAGATTCTGATTGATGAAGAACACGCTTATGTTAAGATGGTGGGAGAATACTGTAAATGTCTCGGCAAACGTTTTATCCATCTCCAGCATGAGATCGTCGATTACAATGACTGTATGTGCATTTCCCTTTAACGAATTAACGTCATATACACCTTTGTGGAACAAAATATCATCTTGGTACTCGTTGAACACTGATTGATACGTCGAATAGCACCATATAACTTTATGCACAAATTTTGAGAACATCTCTCCCTTTTCTTTAATGATTTTAAGCATAAACACAGTTTTACCACATCCTGTAGGTTCAGATATAATACATGTGGATGGGGTCGTGAACCTAAATTTTTCTACAGAGTCCATTTCTAACACGTCACACTCCTAAGTGGTTCATTTACAAAATATTACAAATTTTGAGTGCTGTTCCTTATATTCTACGGTCTTGCTTTTCTCCTCTCCCACAGAACAGTGAATTACGATGAGGTACAGCATCCCATCATCGACATTACGGATGATATATATGATAGTATGGCCTTCCTTTAGCAATTAAATAGATTTAACGTCAACTGCATCATTTACCATTTTATTTGATAGTCGCATATTCTCTCGTATACAGTGCCCGCGAAAAGTATCCGATCACCCTTGAAATTTGTATTTTTTACATAAAAAACAATGTTTAAATGTATACTAACCTTATATTAGTATTTTGTCATCTGTCCTTTGGTTTGGATGACTTGTTCTAGACGTTTTGGCATGGATTTAATCAAGTTTTGACAAACTTCCACTGATATTTCCTTGCACCATACCTTTTTGATGGCCTCTTGTAATTTTTCGACTGAGCCAGTGTCGTGGCATTCAATCTTATTTTTTATTATTAGCCACAGATTTTCTATCGGATTGAGATCTGGACTATTACCAGGCCAATCCAAAATATCAAATTTATTGTCAGTAATCCATTTTGTCACTATTTTGGCCCTGTGACATGGTGCACCATCATGCATGTATGTTTTTGTCCTTTGGATTGCCATTGCCATTAGAAGTTTATCCTGTAGCATTGCTAAATACCGTGCACCATTCATAGTTGTGTTCTTCGGAAGAAAATATAAGTTTCCACGCCCATAGTAACCGAAACAACCCCAAACCATCACACTTGGAGGGTGTTTCATTGTCTTTAGGGTGTATTTAGGGTCCATCCTATTTGAGCAATAGGCCGGCGAACCTTTTTTGGACAACTTCTGAATGTCAAAAATGTCGACTCATCGCTAAATAAAACCTTCTTCCAGTCATCAACAGTCCAATGAATGTATTTTTTACAAAATGCGACACGTTTTTTACGCATTTTTTCATTAATGAACGGTTTCTTAGCAGCATGGCGAGATGGTAATCCGAGTTCTTTTTGGAGCCGCTCCTGGATAGTTCGTTCAGAAACACCAGATAACAAATTATTCATATTAAATTTTATTTCTTTCGCAGTTATTGTTGGGTTTTTCAATACTAAACGTTTCATAAGTTTGTCTGTTCGCGAATTTGTTTTTCTCGGTCTGCCAGATCGTTTTTTAGGGACTGGCGTGGTTAGGCCACCATTGTTCTTAGCCCGTGAAACCCATAAATTAACGGTACTTTGGGATATGTTTAATTCCTTAGCTATCTGTCTCTGTGATTTCCCACATGCATGCAAAGCAACAATAGCACCTCGACAATCACTCTTAAGTTGTTTTTAGCACACATTATATATAAATTTTATTTACACCACTTTCTGTAAAAAAAAAAAAATATCAATAAATTTACACAAACAGTGAAATCTGACAAATTTGAGACACAGCCACCCGCAACGAAGGCTACCAGAACACTAATTTGAGAATGCGTTGGATAGCTCTCATATCAGCGAGCAACCTCAAAGTTACCAGATGTCGCTAGAACAAATAGAAAGTGAATTACGTGTCTCTGAATATTAAGGGAAAATATTGTATTTCTTGAGTGATCGGATACTTTTCGCGGGCACTGTATAACCATCAAATATGAATAATTCAGAAGTATCGGAACAGATCCGTGTACCATCATCATTTAAATCCAGTTCATTGTCAGCACAAAGAAAAAGTTGCCTAAAAAATCCTGAGACTAATCGTAATATTGTTTGCACTGATGAAAGTGACTTTGGAAGTGATGATAGATGCAGCGTTGACAAAATTGCAGAAGAGTTAAAAATCGTGAACCAAAGATGGAATGATGAAACCAAAAGTAAAATTCTGTGACAACGTTCTAATTTACCCCGTTGCTGATTGCTGTAAAAGGGGACAATGGGAAGAGTGCGCTCGGGACAGATTAAGATTTCAGAGACGAATTGAGGAAACTGAATCTATTTTAAAACCTGTATTAAATCGTGAACATAGGCTAAAAGTATTTAATAGAATGCACTCTTTAAAGTATTAGGTTACTGTTGTTTGTGATCACCAAATCTATGCATTTGTTTTTTCTTGTGTTTTCTGTTATTTCTTGTGTTAACATAATTTCAATTGTTAACTTATTTATCACACGTATTTGTAAATATATATATACACACCTTGAATATAATCTTTGATGTGTCTATTGCTAACTTATTTATTACACGTATTTGTAAATATACATATACATCTTGAATATTTCGTATATTAAATAAATCATGTTTCAATTAGCGGTGTGTGTGTGTGTGTGTGTGTGCACACAGTAGAACGTTCTAAGCTATGCCCAGCATGTGTACAGGTGAAAGTTCTAAGCTCCGCCCACTGTAAGACCAGCAACATGAGTCATGCTACTACCTGGGCTTCCCTGCGTGCTCAGTTGATTGCAGTAAGCCCTGGGCATCAGACGTGTAATCTCCCGCATAGACAGAAAATAGTAATGGCTACCTTTAATATTGCTTGTTCAACGTTTATGAAATGGTATTCTGCAAAGTTTCAAGATGTGGTGGATACTGAAAAACGTCCTATTCCCCCCTCCTTTGATGCTTTTAAGGCTACATTGAATTGTGCGAAGGAGCAAGATGTACAAATACTCTATAGCTATTCTGGTGAGAGCATTGTAGGCTTTCGTAGCACAGACGATGTATTGACGTATGTTATAGACCTAAGCTT
>JAJOZX010002592.1:227500-247500 GCA_023014485.1 Bathynomus jamesi
GGCATTCAACCTTTCTTTCCTTTTATTGTAGTGTCATTTCAATATTTCCCACGGAATAACTAAAATTTCGAGCTTACTACCGTAATCTCCGCGCTACGATCGGTGCAATTACCTCCCTCCTTTCATCTTCGGGTAGTGCCGCACTGCCGAGGACCGTCGCGAAGGAGAACATTCTCTGAACGAATGGGTCGCTGAAAGACCTCCACCGGAACCGGGAAGCCTCGCGCCACTTCCGCCTCCGAAACTCCGCCCCTTCAAGCTGTATCGCCACCTGCAGAAAACGACATTATTCAAGAGAGACTGTATTAATTACGATATTATAAACTAACCCATTAAACCCTAAAGATTAATGGCCGAATTAAATAAAAATAATAGCATAAGTCCACTTAACATTTACACGTTGTACGGTAGAATTATCGTAATACTTTAGTAATTGTAACATTGTAATAATTATTTTTATCAATAGAGATATCTATCTGTCTATCTATCTATGTAATTATAATTACCCTGATAATTAAAATTGGTAATTAAATTTATGCTAAACATGTCCTTGAAACATTTTTAATTACTAAAAGAAAAATAAAGACTTGGGGCGGGAAAACCAAATTATTTGATAACAAAATCAGTGAAATTTATTCCCCAAATGACACGTCATGGTTCATGCAATTATGACATGATATAAACATTTGGGATAGTTGCCAATTATTAATTACGTGTTTTAAATGCTTCAACAGTAGGGTTGCCAGACGTCCCTTATTTTACGGGATAGTTCCGCATTTGATTAAAAAATCCCGCGTCAAAATCCCGCGTTCAAAATGTCCTGCAAAAAATATTTTTTAAGCAAATTTTTTAGGGATGAATTGATTTAGAATTTCAATATTATGTATAATAATTTCAATTTATTCACGATGTTTAATTGTTAAATATTATTGTAATAACATTTTTCTAATTTTGTTTGTTGTAACCGTTGAAGAAATCTAGTTTCAATTTGAAAAAAAATTTGGTCTTAAAAAAAACCTCAGAAATTTTTTTGTCCCGCATGGCCATTTGAAAAATCTGGCAACCCTATTCAACAGAGTACTTTTTCTCTCCAGTTATTAATTATAATTTCGATATATTTGCCGACCATATCGCAACATCACTTCCCGTTCGGTCATCGAGGTTAAGGAACGGGGTCTGTCCAGTAGTTGGATGGGGGACCATCCTTCGCGTTCAGATGATGGATGTAGCGACCTGTGGATGGTCCAGATCTCGCGTAAAGCTGTAGTGGTTCCCTCTGTTATATGACGTTCGCCGTCAAGAAGAAAGTTAACCAACCCCCAATCATTACTCTTATTAGTGCGTTAATTTAACACAGGAAAGATTAACATGGCATAGAAAATGCCGTGTCTAGAAAATGTTAATAAAAAAAGACATTTCTTGGAAGTCAGTTGGAATATTAAAAACATTTTAGCACGAGTTATTCACGATTTAGTTAAAATTCGTTAAATTACTTAAATTCGTTAAAAATATTAAAATGTGAGATCAAAGTTAATTCGTTGAATAGCTAATGGTTTGTGTTAATAATAATAATATTCTTATCAGCTGCAACAAAATTACTAATTTTAATTCTGATTTATTAATTAATTAATAATAGTGATAATAATAATAATGCAAACCAAATTAAGATTTTTAAAATAAAGGAATAATTTAACATTATAACAATATATTTATACTACAACATTAACATTAACAAAACAGTACAAATTTCGAGCATTGTTTGCCTGGGCCCTTCCATTCTTTTATTACGCAGTGGACGCTGCTTATGTTTCCATATGAAGAAGAGGTACTCCCGTTAAAACATAGTTAAATAATCCTAAATTTAATTACTAAAGAACACCCACGGATATACACCACTTAGTGGGGTTGATTTTTCGCTTAGCGTCCACCATTATCTACCTTCATCTACCCTCGAGGACTTCGTAGCAAGAGATAATGTAAAGTGTATATATGGAAGATAAGAGTATTTCATACATTGAAAGTTATTAAAATAGAACAGCGCATAATAGCTTGTTAACTTTCAGCTGCCGTGTTTATTTCGAAATGGTGGGCGTAGTTTAGCGAAACAATACGAGAAGGACCTTGTTGTCATTGTTAATATTATTCATGTTATTTTATCGTCAGATTTAGTGTCTTCCTCTCTCTGTTTCCCTTTTGGTTATTGTTTTTTTTTTCTTCCTCTGATGTTCTTGGAATATCTTTAAACGTTACGCCACAAAAGTTCTTCAAAAATGTTCCAAGGATTTTTTACGGTATTGTTCCTTTCTACGAAGGATATTTTTTGGGCGAAATTGACTTTATTTTATTTATTATTTAAGTTAGAAAGGAATAATAAAGCGTGAAGTTGGTGGGAGGAGGCATAAGTGAGGTCGAGTGTGTAATAATAAGGTAGTGGGGTAATTTTTTGTGAGGTAACACTCTTGGTATCTCGGAAGATTAAAATGTTTATGTAAAAAATTTAGAAACACTTTTACTGTCGGAAAAAGATATGTTGGTCCTGATTAGGTAAGGTTACGCTAGGTTAGGTTAGTTAAGGTTTGGTTAGGTTAGGCTAGATTAGAGAGTACTTCACTATTTCATTTCATCCTTCCACACAATAAAAAAACCTTGGTTGGTAGATAAATGGGTACCCTGGATGGGTAGCCTAGTGGTTAAGACGCTGGGTTTCTGATCGGGAGGTCGTGAGATCGAGTCCGGGGCGAGGACTTTGTAATTTCTGACCGCCCGTGCCGGGGCGTGGTTCGGATTTCACGTTAAACTGTAGGTCTAAGGTGAAGTGACAAGCTTGACCGTCAGAATTAACAATTGGAGCGGAAGCAAAACCAAGGTTACTTAACAGAAACTACCCTTTGAGCCCTCAGCTGCTTTGAAACACTTATCAAGCTCTTCTTGGTTCGGCGGCACTAAGGTGGTTAGATTAAATTAAATTGGGTTAATTATTTTTTTAGATATTTGGATTTAAAAAGGTCGATACATCGCGGAGATGTGTGTGTGTGTGTGTGTGTGTAGATTATTTAAACGCTAACCCTTTACCATTTGTCGTCTGTTAAATTCTGTAACGTTTGTGTGATAAAGCCAACTCCCTTCCATGACTTGGTTACATATGTTCGATGATTCCTCTTCATTCCTTCGCAGGTATTCCAAAGCCTCGCCTTCGTCCATATTCAAACCCTGAAAAGACAGAAGAAGTTAAGAAGGATTTTTCTTCTTTATAATCACGTTGCAGGTCAGGTCGTTTTGGCTGGATAAGGTTTTCACCAAATCGGGGAAAACACTCCACGTCAATCTACACTCTACCCCAACAGCCTTAGGCACACTTACACAAATTACAAGAAAGCTGATTGGGAACAGTTCAAAATACAGACTGAGGAGCAATTCACCATATTAAACAGCACACCCATCATACACATCAATACAACACTCAAGACATTTAATCAGACCATCAATAATGCAAACAAATACATACCCAAGGGCAACATTAGGAAATACAACCCAAATTACACTAGAGAAATAGCCCACCTCATAAGGCAACGTAACACCATCAAACATAACACACAAACACCACACACAGAATCCATAAAACAGCAGATACAACAGTTCACACAGAAATAAACAACAAACTTAAAGAAAACCAAACAGAAACATTTAGAGAATTCATAACAACACTAAACCACTCCACAGATACATCCAGGCTATACGAGACTATAAACAGCATTACCCACTCTAACAGCAGTATTCACACCTCACGCGCGGCTGTCTGTCGCAGCCAAAATAATATCCCAACATATACACAACAAGCTAACATTCTAGTTAATCACTACGCAAAGATAAGTCACTTAAACAGAGACAACAACCAGAAACACGCAGACAGACAAACAGCCAGATACAAGAAAACCTACAGACTCGACACGACCATTACACCCTTCAATACAGGCCAGACCACCAAGATCATCAAAAACATTAAAAATTCGAAGGCTACTGGACCAGAAAACATATCTAACATACACCTTAAACACTTGAGCCCACAAGGAATACTAGTTCTCACAAACATCAGCACATATTCATACCAACACTGTATTATTCCTAACATATGGAAACAAGGTAAAATTATTACACTATTCAAACCAAACAAAAATCCAACAGAACCAGCTTCCTATAGACCCATTACTTTACTATGCATACCTTCCAAAGTAACAGAAAGACTAATCTTACAAATCACCAACCCACACATACCACTATCGCCTACTCAACATGGATTCAGACCTCACCACTCAACCACGACATTACTCACTCACCTCACGCAGCACATCATGGATAGCATCAACTCCAGACGACCAGCTCAACGTACACTATTAGCAACAATAGACATTAGTAAAGCATTTGATGCTATCCCACGCTTACCTCTCATAAACAAAATACTCAACACAAACATGCACAATAACACCAAAAGGTGGCTGAGCAACTATCTTTCAGGAAGATACATGTCACATTTAATGGCAAGTCATCCAAAAACAAGCTTTTTCCGAAAGGGGTCCCTCAAGGCTCTGTTCTCTCACCAACACTCTTCAACTTATACATGCATGACATTCCAACACCCATAGATAACAAGCTTACCTTATCATCATATGCAGATGACATCACTTTAACATCCACCCACAACAACATCGACACCGCTACAAATAACCTACAAACCTACATAAACAGTATACAAAAGAACACCAGATAACTCCACAGTTTACACTAAACAACAACAACATTCCACACACTAACAGGACCAAAATACTTGGGATCACATACAACACATCATTATCTTTTGCAAACCACATTCAGGACATTAAAAACAAATGTACGTCAAGACTTAACATGCTTAGGGTACTAACAGGCACAAACTTTGGACACCAGCAGGAAACCACATCACTCATATACAAACAATATATTCGCTCAGTTATGGACTATGCTAGCCCATGCTGGGCACCCATTATCTCAAACACACACATAAACACCTTACAACAATACAAAACAACGCACTTCGTATCATTACAGAATGTATTCAAACAACACCAATAGAACACCTGCACACAGAAACAAAAATACTGAAAGTTAGGGAACATTTAGACATGAGGGGAACACAATTCATGGCAGCAGCGACAACTAACCCACAACACCCTTGCCACTACATGTACAATCATGCACCAACACCTCGCACCATTAAGGTAAAAACAAAGCACATCAATGCACCAACCACCTCGCCCATTAAGGTAAAAACAACCCACAGACATCACACAGTACAGAAAACACATACACACACACCTAACCCACAAAGCACTGACACGACTCGGTCCGAATGCGGTCCTAGGTGCGAAGCCGCCACCCATTAACAGGTCAGAGATCAGCCTGAGCAGATCGGATCGAGTTAACTTAGCACGATTCTGATGTGGACATCACCCCAACTTACAGACATATAAACACAGACTAGACAACTCCACAGACGACACCTGCCACCTGTGCCAGGACACACCACAAACAATTGAACACATTATAACAAACTGTACCGCTCTAGCACAACAACGAACACAACACAACATCACTAGTGCACTGAACCTCTGGTCCATTCCAGAGAGGGCGATCGGTTACCTGCGTGCCGACGGCTTGCTCGATCAGGGTGGGCTGATCGGCTAACCAACAACAACGTCAATCCTAATTATTCGAAGGAGTTATGGCGTGGCTATACTGCGACACTATTTACTTTAAGATTAGCGAAGTTAAGCGATATTTGGTATATTTAGTCGTTGGTTGGGAAATATGTCCTCGGCATTTAGATGATGTAGCGACGTTTGGTTCGGACCCCACATTAAGCAATGTATCCTTTCTCTCACATGATCGTGGCTTCTTTAGTACGAAGATTATATATGGTACAGCTAGCAACAGCTTTTGTCCGAAGTTGAGCATGTGGGCAAATGTTGAATTGAACAGCGGGATAAAATCGAATTTCATAAATAATACGCGAATAAAGTCAATTTGCATAACACACACACACACACACACACACACACACACACACACACACACACACACACATACACAAAGTCTAAAGTTGTTTTGCATAAGTTTGTCCCTGCATAAAGTATACTGTATTTGCACAATTACATCGAGGACTTGGGAGCGCATCAATTCGAGAGTGGTGTCTTTGAAGCGGAAAAGGGGTTCTAATTTTGCTCGGCTAGATTAGGTTTAGTTAGATTAGTTTACGTTAGTTAGGCTTAGTTTAGATTTTTGGAGAACGATGAGGGTGTAACTGCATGTCCGGTTAACCCTCCACCTCTTTTCTAGTCGTTAGGCGTATGACTGGTTAAGTTAGGTTAGGTTAAGAGTTAGGCTGTAGATTAGGTTACTCTGAGAAGTCCGCGATAATACAAGAGAACCTGATGCAGAGTAATTTTTTTATTTTACTTCCTCAGTAGATCACTAAAAAATAAATGTTTGGTAAAGGTAACATCCAGAAGTTCATTTCCGCACTAGGTGGGGTGAATGCGCCCCAAAGGTCGCCTGAACCACAGCACAAACAGGGGAAGTGGCCGGCTCAAGCCCACCCGATGCCAGCGGCCGGGAGCAAACCAGAACCGCTCAGAGTCCGCCACCGTAACCACTGAACGATCTGGCGCAAATAATTGTTTGCAGCAATCAAAATTCGGACTACCGATCCAAAATGCTTAATCGAACCATGTTCCGTGACTGAACTAACCATTAAGTTGTTCCCATGAAAATATACGTACATGGTTGGTGGAATCATCGAAATGCTGTGTCAACTCTCTGGATTATTTGTCAAGTGGTTAACCACGTGTATGGTTGTCGTAAAGGAACTATTTTTCTGTGATGCAATAATGGCCAATCTTCATCTAAAGTCTAAACAATTATTAGTGGTAATCTTTTTAAGCGGATTAATAGATTAATACATCTCATGTTACATTATATATATATATACACACACACATATATATATATATATATATATATATATATATATATATATGATATTAGGAGAGGATTTTAATTAAGGAATTATATAGGCGGTGCAATGAAGGTGTGGTAAATTCTCTAGTTACTTTTGGCGAAACTTAGGACATTACGGGTGCCATACATTTGGTAAACCGAATATCTAGGTGGCTTTACATGTAACATCTGAAACGCTTAAATATATAACAGATTCAACGTCACTTCCGTATATTGTTACAACTTATCCACAGTTGTTGATAGAATGCTATAACAAACAGTTGAGAGTATTGTATATATATATATATATATATATATATATATATATATATATATATATTATATATATATATATAATTATATATATATACAGGGTGGGCCGTAAGTTTCCATACATAGGAAAAATAAACATTTTTTTATGGACAACCATTTTTATTTATATAATATGCTCTACATGGTTGCCATTGTTTTGAAAACACATTTCAATACGTGTTCCCCACTGTTGATGAACACGCATTAGCACAGTTGACGTTATGCTTGTAATGGCGTTGGTGATACGTTCCTTTAGATGATTTATGTCTCGTATCTTTTCCTGATACACCATGGCCTTCAAGTGCCCCCAAAGATAGAAATCAAGGGGGTGAGATCTGGGGATCTGGGAGGCCACTCCACAGGACCACGCCGACCAATCCAAGCATCCGGAAACTGCTGCTGATTCAAATACCGACGCACGTGAAGACCATAATGAGGTGGAGCTCCATCTTGCTGGAAGTAAACTGGGAAGTTACCTTCCTCGTTTAGCAGGGATGGGAAAATCTCTTCTTGCAACATGTTAAGATACCTTTCGGCATTAAGATTTCCACTGACAAAAATTGGTCCAATAATTCTGTCACCCCGGCCCACACCATCACTTTACCGGCACCTTGCATCTTCGTCGGACTCAGCCAGTTAGGGTTAGCATTACTCCAATAACGTATGTTTTGCCGATTAACCTCTCCATTGACGTAAAAATTTGCTTCATCAGTAAACAAGATCTTACAAACGCATATTCTTAGGGTATCTGAAACATAAAAACAAACGTTTAAATTTTCCTATGTATGGAAACTTACGGCCCACCCTGTATATATATATATGATACAACTCAGAATGGTCCCCCTGAGAAACTTTTATGTTACACACAGACCGTGCATGGAACATCTAGGTTCTGAATATAGTAGGCTAGGTGTAGCTGTAAACCCTAGATCCTGTCCCAAAGCTGGATCCTATCTGCTTGGCAGAGAACTGGTGAGGAAAGCTATATTTTTGGGCCTCTTTGCGAGTAACCCGTTGCCCATGTTGGGCCTTCCATCATGAAAAAGAAAAACTATAATATTTGTCATTTATCATTACTTATTCGAACTATAGTGGATTTAATTTCCCGGAAGAGTTCCTTGTTCCATGCACGGTCTGTGTGTAACATATATATATATATATATATATATATATATATATATATAAGGAAAAGGAGACAAAGGGTACCTGAAGAAGCATTTATATTAGACAACGTTTCAGGAGAATCTCTCATCTTGAGGGCTAAAATTTAAAACCTGTTGAAACGTTGGTTACAAAATAAAAAATTATAAATAAAATTTCAAACGGTTCACGCTATTTCAAAAAAAAAAACGTTAATATTAGGGCCCTGCGAAGCTTCGAGATTCGATTTGATTTCGAATTGGGAGAGAGGATTCGATTTGATTCGTTAGCTTGGACTCTGATTCGATATTTTCGAATCTCCATTAAGTCCGGTAAACAACATCAGTGATTTTGTTTTGAAGAACACTTTCGTAAATAAACACTTTTCTTTTTACTTAGATTATAATTCAATCTACAGGGTGATTCAAAAGTCAGGTTACATAAGGAAATACTGTATTATGTAATGATACAGGGGAATAGTCACATCACATGTTCGATACGTCCGCTGCGACGTCTCTGTAGCTCAACGAGCCAGCTAGGAATATCACATCAATGCTCTCCTCCTTCGATAACATCTCATAACTCATTTACCTGCAAAGAAACAGAAAAACCCTATGTAACCCGACTTTTGAATCACCCTTTATATACTGAGACCAATCTCTCGTGCAATAACACACACTTTTATCATACTTTAATACCATTGTTCCTCCTCCTCATCAAATACTTAATACATTTTTTAAGAAGGATTTACTTTGTCGTTTGTTCTCAAGGAGATTTAATTCATTTTATGCTTATTACTAATTGTGTGTAGAAACACTCTAATGTATATGTGTACAGTCGATTCGATTCGAGATTCGATTCGAAAAAAAATTGTGATTCGCAGGGCCCTAGTTAATATTTGGTATGGTTTAAATAAGGAGAATAAGAACTCACGAAAGCGAGGAATAACAAGATGGCTGAAAGAATTACGAGTTGGAAATAGAAGAATTATAATTTTGGTCGGTTGGTTGTTTAAGTTTGTTATGCAATGAACAAAGGGGAAGCAGCAAAATCTGTGTTCAGGGAAGTAGTAGTGGTAGTAGTATATTTAGTAAGAATTTATTCCAAAATTGTGAGGAATTTCCTATCTTTCGTTTGAGCTAAAATTTTATAAGCTTTGTAATGGATGATGTGATGGCATTTATTAGTATGAGGCCAAATGGCAGAGTTTTCTTTTACATTAAGTAGGAAGCCAGATCAAACGTTCGGTCGATCAGATGTATGATCCTCGGTCACATCGAGGACAATTAAAAGGTATACGACGCTGGAACGCATCAATTCGGGAGTGGCGTCTTTGAACCGGAAAAGGGTTCCAATTTTCCTCTGATTAATGAAGCAAAAATTAAATTTAACAAACAGAAATAGTTTGGACGATACACTGTTTGATTCTCTTTTCAACAAAGTTGAATGGGTTCCCACGTACGGTAAAGACATATAAAAGGACTTTTTCGGTACACCGTAATTAGGTGGGATAGACCGATAAATTCCGTCAACAAAAGAATTAACACATTTTTTAAACAATTTTACAGGGTAGTTCTTGCCAACAAAGTAAGTTTCAAGGAACAAGGAATTTTATTTCATGATGGAAAGTCAGTCAATGCGAACAGATTTTGTAAGAATGAAAATTAAGGTTTTTCGAAAATCAAGTTTAAAATTATGACGACAAAAACTCTAAAAATTCACACCTTGTCCAGAAAATGTGAATTTTCTAAAAAAATTATTTACAAATTCAGTATTTGGTCTGGAAACTAAAATGTCTAAAAAGGGAAGTTTATCTTTCTCTGCATCCATTATAAAAACAATATTAGGATGGAAACAATTAATAAAATTTAGTTGAGAATGTGTTTTTTTATCTTTAAAAAGGACGAATGTTTCGTTTCCATATCGTTTGTAAAGAATAGGACTAAAATATTCTGGTCATCTACTGAGGAAAGCCTCCTCCAAATTTTCTTCTGAAAATTAAGAGAGTTTCCTTAGTTTTCTTAAGAGAGAATCTGTGAATGATTATACAGGGTGTCCCTAAAGTCTGGACACATAGGAAATATCACTAACTATAACTAACTATATGTTATTATTATTATTATTATTATTATTATTATTATTATTATCTTAAATTCATGCAACTGAGGCCTAAGGTAGGCCCACATCGAATCAGCAACCCTGAGGTAGGACCAAATAGGACCTCCAAGTCCATAAGTTATGGACTTGGAGGTCCTATTTGGTCCTACCTCAGGGTTGCTGATTCGATGTGGGCCTACCTTAGGCCTCAGTTGCATGAATTTAAGATAATAATAATAATAATAATAATAATAATAATAATAACATATAGTTAGTTATAGTTAGTGATATTTCCTATGTGTCCAGACTTTAGGGACACCCTGTATAGATATATTCTTCTTCTTCTTCTTCTTCTTCATGATGGTTTTGAACGACGGTTCAAGATCGACTTGCGGTGGACCTCCCTGCATCACCCCAGGCCTGATATTCTGAGGGTATTTTCCATCCTCGTTTTCATGGCCCTGTCCCACCGCAGCTGGAACAGTACAGAATCTGCTTCCTCTCTTGTTCCAGTGTGTTTCTATTTCATTTCTAAGGTTACGGACAAAACCCTCGCGTATTTTCCTTACATATCTTATCGTGAACCGCTCGTGTCTTCTTTCCAAAGAGTAGAGTTTCAGGGATTGTAACAAAGACAAGTAGGCTTCACCTTTCGTTTCCTCTGTCCTTTGAATGACTTCTATGTTTGCAATATTTCGTTTTCTGTATGGGCTTGTTGTATGGGCTTGTTGTATGGGCATGTTGTTTGCTTTAGTGCTGTGGAAGCTCCTCCAGATAATTCCCATTACTTTTCTAGCTGTTGTGATTTTAATGTTACAGTGTTTTCTTTGAATTCTGCATCTGATGACATTATTACTTCATAATTCCTGACTCGTGGGTTTGGTATTATGTGTTTGGCTTGCAGTGTTTTGCACCCTTTATTCCGTAACACCTCGTTGTTACACTATCTTATAAGTTGGAATATTTCTTCGTTGAATTTCACATTGTTGTCTTCTGCCACTTACATAATGTTTCAATGTCATTTTGTAATTTTTCTGTCACCTTCTTTTGATATTTCCTCGAAACAATACTGTCATTAATATCTGCAGCGATGTGTGCAATCATTTTATATATATATATATATATATATATATATATATATATATATATATATATATATATTAAAATGATTCACTAATAAAACCTTGAAAATCTTTTGCTCAAACTTCAATCAAATAAACATGACAACTTAAATTGATTCTAAAATTTAAAATAGGTCTTCTTCCTCTTATTAAAAATTAATTACTATTAATGATTAATTCAAACAAATTTAAAAGTTTCATCATGAGGAGAATTTGTATTCTAAATTCTTAATTCAGAGAATTCACATATGATGAATTTTTATGAGTGTGTCTTGCGTATACAAAATAATAATAATAATAATAATAATAATAATAATAATATCATAATAATAACTGGAAAGGGATCAGAAGATGCAAACCTCAGCCTTCAAAACAACAAATTTCATTCAATTGGTTCAACCATTTGAGAGTTACTTTGCAGACACACACACACACACACACACACACACGACCGAAAACAATACATCTACGGGTGGGCGTAGGCAATATAAGAACTTAACGCATAGTTAGCATGTTAATAACCGGTTAAATAAATCTATATGTTAGAATTTAACAATTTGAAGTTTTTAAAATGTAGGAAACTTATTCTTTGCATTCAGATTTTATCATAATTGTTATTTCACGGATGCAATAATGTCACCTTCATTATACAATATGGAGTGTAAAATTAATTTTTTAATTCAAGAAATGCATTCAAAGGTTTACATATATACACACACACACACCATATACATACATACATATATAAAGGGTGTCAGGAAATGATTGCCCCCCCCCCCCCCTGTACAGAAGAAACTGAAAGGAATAGAAAAAAACAGACAAAACCACGCGAAAGAGCGTTTAATTTTGAATAAAAACACTTGTTTTAATATCGGGTGTTGCCCCCATTTGCAGCTCTGACGGCCATTAATCGACGGGGGTATGATCCCAGAAGTGTCTCAAAGAGATCGGTATCATGACTCATTTCTTCAAGGACTTCGTTGATCTTTACAGTCATAATTTCTGTTGAATACCGATTCTGAATGGTTGTTCAGCATTAAGGACTCCACCCGATCCTTCATGATGGATCCGACATGTTCACAGGCATTAAGATCGGGAAATTGCCAGGCCATTCATTATTTCCGAAAAATCAATGTTATTGTCCTTAAGCAGTTGTTGAGTCGCAAGTGCTTTCATACAGGGGGCTTTGTCGTGAAGAAAAGTTGCCTGTTCAACATCCAAAAAACACACGGGGTCTTTCAAAAACGGAATTACATGTTGGGCTAAAATTACATTTCGAAAATAAGGCCCATCCCAACTGGTTCCTCTTGGTTTGATAAACCCAGATGAGCTTCCGGATAGAGAACATAATGAAACACACCCACACATGCTGGATTTTTTACTATTTCTCGATACTTCTGGTCGTCTGGGACTTCATCAGTTGTTGTTGCCCAAACCCGATCATTCTGAAAATGTGGTTTTCTGGAAACATAAACGAAGAATTCATCGCTGAAGGAAATCGTCTTCCGTCCATTCCTCAAGATAATCACAAAACCATAGCCGATCTTCAATATTAAGATCACTCTTCCGTGGCTTAGCTATTTCATGCCAAGCACTCAAGCCTTGGCGAACTAGAAATTGATGCACAAGTTGCCGATTGACTATCTTACCACGACGGATAAGTATCTCTTTCGCTACCTCAGAGCAGCTCTTCTTTCGGCGCCGTGATGCAGCAAGCACAATGTCTTTCGATTCTTGAAATAATTTCTCCGGTCTTCTCCTCGAAATTCTGTTTCACAATCTTCAGGATTCTTATTCCAATTCCTTTTGACAAAGTCTTCTGATCTTTTTAATCTCTCAGCCACCCAGTGTCGAGTTATGAAAGTTGCACCAGCTTCCTTTGCTTCACGAAATGTGACAGCTCGAATGCGGTCAAGAACTCGCTTTTTCTCTGAATTGTTCAAAATAGATGATGCCATGGTTTCTGTGGGAAAAAATGGTAAGAATTAAAATCACAGGAATAGAATATAATGGTTTTTATTCAGATTTTAACGCTCTTTCAAGTGTCTCGCCGTTTTTATCTATCTTCTAGTTTTTGCTCTACAGGGGGGGGGGGCAATCATTTCTGACACCCCGATACAATTTCATAAGATGACCCTCGGATTTATGTAAGTTGATTTTAGGAAAAAGGTGACTTCATGCAGGTCGAATTTGTTGCAGGATAGACCGTACCGTATGCAAGTACTGTTTGTTCAGAATTTGTGAAAATAATACATTTTAATTGCATTCTACAACATTAAAGGCTAGTCAGATTAACCTAACCTAACCTAACTTAATCAAACCTAACCAACCATACGCCTTACGGCTAGAAAAGGAGGGCTAACCGGGCAGTTAACACGTACGACGTTTCTCTTGCAAGAAACCATCATGCTCCAAAAAATCTAAACTAACCTAAAATAATCTAATCAAACCTAACCTAGTCTAACCGGGAGTTAATATTAGCTTAACTTAACCTGAGGCGACATCATGCATGTATCATGAATTTCGACTTTTTGCAAGCATACTTTATGGATGTATATTTTATGATATTCTGTTTTATTCCGTCATCACACACACACACACACACACACACACACACACACACACACACACACACACACACACACACAAAATATATATATATAAAGGGTGATCTAGAGAAATGGGACCCAAAAGAAACCCCTGTAACTCTTAAAGTATAAGTCCTTTTATAAAATCATACGCATCATTCGAAAGAGGATAGTTACAAGTTTGTACAGGATTGTATAGGTTTTGACAATACAAGACAAGACAAGATAAGATACAAAACAAAAAAAAGTGTTAGTTAAAACTAACCCTTCAAGATGACTGCATGGACTGTGGAACAGCTGCGTTTCATAACTGAGCAATATTATGAGCATGGAAGAAGTGTAGTTTCAGCTCAAAGATCTTTCAAGACAAATTTTCAGATGTCAAAATCACCTTCTAAGAAAGTAATCCGTCGGTGTGTCAGAAATTTTGGTACTTGTGGGTTATCTGTCGCCACTTTTTAATATTTTTTTTATTTATTTATTTTTATTAAGAGAAGAGGATTCTTTATACTGTACGGCATTGACGATTGGTTAGGTTAAGTCGTGCTAGTTTGGTTAAATAAAAAACTTTTTAATATTTTTTTTATTTATTTATTTTATATATTAAGAGAAGAGGATTCTTTATACTGTACGGCATTGACGATTGGTTAGGTTAAGTCGTGCTAGTTTGGTTAAATAAAACGGTATTTAACCAAACTAGCACGACTTACCTAACCAATCGTCAATGCCGTACAGTATAAAGAATCCTCTTCTCTTAATATATAAAAATAAATAAATAAAAAAAATATTAAAAAGTGGCGACAGATAACCCACAAGTACCGAAATTTTTCCCTAACTGGCAGCATTGGAAAAGAAAACCAACTGGAAGAGTGCGCACAGCAAGGATAGACGAGATCATTAAGAGAACTCATGAAATTGTACAGGATAATCCTAACATAACCATCAGACGTGCTTCTCAGCTGTTAGGAGTTGGATATGGAACAACACACCGTATATTCAAGCAAAATTTAATGCTCTTTCCATATAAAATTCAAACAGTGCAACAACTAAACGATGGAGATTTCGCACGAAGACGACAATTCTGTCAATGGATCCAACAGAAGGTAAATGACACCACCAATTTTCTAGCAACTTTGATTATGTCAGACGAAGCCCATTTTCACTTGAATGGAACTGTAAACAAACAAAATTGTCGTTTCTGGGCAACAGAAAATCCATTGAATATTACCGAAGTCCCGTTGCATAGTCAGCGTGTAACTGTTTGGTGTGGTCTTACTGCATCTCAGATCATAGGGCCGTACTTTTTCGAGGATTCCACCGGAAACACGGTCACTGTAAATGGTGATCGCTACGAAAAAATGTTGACCGATTTCCTTATTCCTAAATTAAGAGATCTTTGTCTAGAAAACCACTGGTTCCAACAAGACGGAGCTACCTGCCATACCACGAGGAACTGCATGGCAGTTTTGCGTCAAACGTTTCCAGGCGAGTTAATCTCAAGATTTGGAGACGTTGAATGGCCCGCAAGGTCTCCGGATTTTTCTCCCTTAGATTATTATCTCTGGGGATATTTAAAGAGTAGGGTCTACAGAAATAACCCAACGACCTTGCAAGAATTGAAGGCCGCCATCACAAATGAGATACAGGCCATACCACCGCGCACTCTTGCAAAAGTGATGCAGAACTTACAAGCGAGAACACTGGAATGTTTGGCAACTAATGGAGCACATTTGAAAGGAGTCATTTTTAAAAAATAAATATTTCATAATAAACTTGTAACTCTACTCTTTCGAATGATATATAGTTTTTATGAAAGGAATTAAATATTAAGAATATTTGGCTTTTTTTTATGGGTCCCATTTATCTGGATCACCCTTTATATATATTTTATATTTTCGCCTGTCTGTTTGTTTGTTTGTTTGTCTGTCCTTTATGCAAGCGCAAACCACTTGACCTAGAGCTACCAAATTTGGCACGGAACCTCTTATGGGATGAAGAATGTCAACATAGAGTCGGTCAGCCTGTCTGTTTGTCTGTTGTGAAATTTATCCCGGGCAACGCCGGGTACCTCACCTAGTATATATATATGGCATACACTTAACTCGAACATTACGGCTTCAGGAGACTAACCTGAAGACGGTTCTGCTCATACTTGACTAACAGGGCTCAATAATAGCACAGGACTCTCTCTTACGTCAGATAAGATTCATCTCCCACGGAGTGCCTCAAGGGGATATTTTGGCATCTATCCTGTTCCTCCTTTATGTTAATGACGTCCACCGGTCATTAAATAATTCGTCCTTTTACTAGTATGCAGATATCCTTACTGTCACTCCAAACAGCCACCAACAATGAACTCCAAAGAATATATATGCATGACTTAATGCCAACAAATTATCCTTAAATATTGAAAAAACTTATATAGTCATCATGAAAATAAAACGTTGCCTACTCTGAACCTAAACATAAATTCAATTCTTGTTCAAAGAGTGCAATAGGCCAAACTTCTGGTAAGTACCTTCGATTCAAACTTCTCATTGAAAGAGCACACTGAAAGCCCACGCAACATATTGGCCAAGAACTCATCTAAAATAAAATATTAGGTTCCCAAACTCAATACCGCTTTAATACAAGACAATCAAACACGTACATTAGAAAACTAAATTGCACTCTAGATTGTGCGACTAGATCCTTATGTTCCACACGACCAGACATCTAGAACACCCTCAATCTGGAGATAAAGCAATCTAAAACGTTACAAAAAAAAACCTTCCAGAGAAAACTGAAAGACAAATTCATCAAATCATATAAACCATAACACTGTATCCACCTTCTTATTTACATATTAATAAATTAATCTATATTCCTATATAGCAAAACAAAAATAGTAAAAATAATAAATGAAAAATACAAGTAAAAATGTGTAAAGTCAAGATATGTAAGTCTGTTAACATTTTCAATTAACAAAGATTTAATATTTAGTGTCTTCTATCGCAGCAAATAAGAATGTGTAATCTTGGTTAAATATTTATATAGTACAGTATGTAGATATAAATTTATGTCTGAAATTTACTATATATAATCTTTATTTCGTAATCTCTCTCTTTATTCCTATTACAATATCTTTAAGATTAATGTAAATAACCTCATTTCGCTGCATTATCTAATAAGATTTGTCAGATTATCTCATTCTGCCAATAACTCATAAAATTTGCTTTTGAATGACAGTTTCATACTATGTATGTATAGAAAGACATTGACTGTTTCATTTATTTACATGTAAGTATAAAGGTGTATGCATGCATATATGTATGTAGGTGCGTTTATTATATATATATATATATATATATTCAACTGCAAAGAACACGCAGTATAAATAACGTAAAGAACGACGCTTGTATAGGAGATATTCCGCGCAAGACGAGAAAGAGAAAACAAAAAATGAAAAAATGAAGTACCACCTGGGAATCGAACCCGGGATCTTCCGATTGCCGGTCAGACGCGATAACCACTACACCATGGACTCCACTCTTCCAAATGCCGTAATTCCTCTACATACTCGCAGAAACCAATGCCCCAAGGGGGCACCTCCCGCTTGCCGTAACATTATATACATTCAACTGCAAAGAACACGCAGTATAAATAACGTAAAGAACGACGCTTGTATAGGAGATATTCCGCGCAAGACGAGAAAGAGAAAACAACAAATGAAAAAATGAAGTACCACCTGGGAATCGAACCCGGGATGCATGTCCTCAACATGTTAAAATAGAATAATAAATTGTATTATTATTATTATTATTATTATTATTATAATCACACTATGTTATGTAATGTTATGTTATGTTATGTATGTTTAAGAATACATTAACTGTCGAACTGTCATTTTACAGATCTTACCCCTACATTTGTTTTTCTCTAGAGATAACACGAGAAATAAATCTTAGTTAAGGCAAATATATTTAGAGGTTGCTCAACAACGTAAAAGTTTCCTAAAATAGACCAAAAAATGATGAATCTCACGTACGCTCTTATCACTTTCTGATATGTATTTTTATTATTTTTTCAGAAATATGGAAGAAGTTAAACCATCTACATCTACTTGTGGTCACTCACCTGTCAGAGCCCGCCGAAAAGACGAATTATATCTACTGGGACAACCTATAAAGAACCCTTTGTCCGGGAGCAAACTTCCCTCTCAAGGCGAAGTATTGTAACGACTCTTACACCTTTACCTCGAAGAAAGGAGACGGTGAAGGAGGCAGAAAAAGCTGTTATAACAGAATAGCTTCCTTCTGGATCAAAGCCAGAATTCTCATGACCCAAGAGTACAATGCGATCGTTAAACTTGACAAGCTCTTCAAGGCGTGGCAAGCGCTTAAGAAAAACTCAAAGCGGACGATCGAAAGCCAGAAGCGCAACGAGGCTGATTTCAAAGATAAGTCTTTTAAAACTGTTCGATATTGCCCCTGTCAACGCATTGGACCTAATAACAATACAAAAGGACCGGGATTTTCTGGAGCTCCAGCGGCAGAACCGACAAGGCTGCATGGGTCGCGTTGACACATTACTTAGCAAGATAGAGAGCCGGCGTGAAGAGAGAGAGAACAACGTCATTTTGAACACAAGTAAAAAATGGAAGAAGAAGCCCGCCAACTTCAAGCCAAAGCAGTCCTGGTGGAGTCATCCATTTCCTCAAGTGATGCAGATGACGTTGTGCCTCCACCTCCAAAACAGAGACAACGTAGCGTCGTTCGGTGCAGGTACTGGATAGAGCAACTGTTGCTGCCCTCGATCGAACCAAGACCACAGACCGAAGTGCTGCTTTTGCCCTTCCCACATTTGCATCATCCCTAGGTCACGATGTGAAGGAGCTGGCCCTCAGCCGGTCCTCCATTAAAAGTGTCCGTATCCGGCTTCGTGCAAATATTGCAGCTGAGATTCAGAGAGACTTCCAGTTAATGTACCCTTGACCGTTCATTGGGATGGCAAAATCCTACCGGAGACAACGGGATCTCAGAACAAAGCGGACCGTTTCTCAGTGCTGGTGTCAGGAGCTGGTGTGGATAAGCTCCTTGGTGTCACTAAATTATCGTCAGGAACTGGATAATCAGAAGCAAATGCAATCATGCAATGCCTCCAATATTGGTGCATAGAGGATCAAATCAAGATCATGTCATTTGATACCACTGCTAGCAATACTAGAGGATGGAGAGGAACGTGTATTCGACTCGAACAGAAGCTTGGTTGCTCCCTTCTTCATGCTGCTTATCGGCATCATATACTTGAAGTGTTGTTAGAAAATGGTTCTGCAGAAACTATGTCCTCAAAGTCTTCAGGGCCTGAAATTCCCCTCTTCATGAGCTTCAAAGATCAATTTGGTATCGTCGATCACGGATATATTCGTACCCTTACGAATGAGAATGACTTGAAGCGGCATGTGAAACCCATTAAGGAAACAATCATCTCCTTCTCTATCTACCAATTGAAGGAAAATCATCCTCGAGATGATTACAGGGAGTTACTTGAGTTCTCTCTAATCATTCTTGGCAAGACCCCACCTCGTGCCATTAGCATCCGACAGCCTGGAGCTCTCCATCGAGCGAGATGCATGGCTCGACTGATATATGTTGACAAAATCTTCCTCCTCAGGCAACAGTTTCGACTTACTGCTCGGGAAGCAACTTGAGTTCGCCGTTTCGTCCTTTTCGGT